>JH598060.1:518951-540721 GCA_000173235.2 Hyaloperonospora arabidopsidis Emoy2
ACCCCATTCTGTTCACAAACCCCATACCAAAAATAGAAAGTAGAAAAAGAAAAAGAAGAAGTAGAGAAAAAGAATCTCAGTCCTGCGCTTGCACATCAACAGAAGAGAGAGAGGCAGAAGAGACAGGCAACGTACGTACGGTGTTCAAAGAGCACTTCAACAAATGGGGTAAACTGCTCCTGTAGTGTGTTCTTGACACGGTAAAAGACGTCCAGGAAGT
The DNA here is from genome assembly GCA_000173235.2 of Hyaloperonospora arabidopsidis Emoy2. NCBI lineage: Eukaryota > Oomycota > Peronosporomycetes > Peronosporales > Peronosporaceae > Hyaloperonospora > Hyaloperonospora arabidopsidis. The sequence goes on from JH598060.1 coordinate 519,172, forward strand.
CAAACTCATCGTCCTCTTCTCGCTTTGTCGCGGCAAAGTACTGGCGCTGGACACGCGTGAGGTTCACGAGGAGTCGGGGGAAATCGTCTGGCAGGCCGGACGACGTCTCTGGTTGGTGCTCCCAATCGTCCACTTCATCCACGTTTCCGTTACTTTTGAGACGTGGAAATAAAGGCACTTCTGTCGTCCAATCGCGGTCTTCCCATGACTCGTCGTCGTCACCAACCGTCCGTTTGACGCTTTCGTTGCTCTTAGATACGGAGGCGGGAGGGAGCGTCTGGGGGCGGTACGAGGTCGGCAACGAGAAACGCATGGTCATGGAGGAGTCCGCGATGACGCGCACGGATCGTCTGCAATCGACATTCACTGGATGTGACAAGACCTCCATCTTCGTCTGCATGACGTTCAAATGTTCTAGTGAAGGTTATGTTAGTTGGACCCGCTCGGTGGACGAAGTTGGGTTTTAGGGGAGAGACGCTGGATGATGGCTTTTGGGTGTTTCTTAGCGTTTGGGTGCTTGGGTTATACTTGGTCGGATTGGTTGAACTCGTTGCCATTATACTTACGATTTTATCATTATACTTACGTACTCGGTCGGCTTGGTCATGGAATAGGTAGGGTTTTTAGCTGTCTGCACCGTTAATTAGCGCAGAGGGTTATCGCTTCTTTTCAGCCGATCCTTACACAAAGAAACTATAACTTGTTTCTCACAAAAAAGCAAAAACGCTACGTCTAGTATGATGGTGTGTGTCGCGAGCTTTGCTGCAACCTCGTGCTGGTACATTATAGATGAAGCTATCGGCTTGTGGAATATAAGGCAGAAATGCTCGTACCGTGCTTCTTACATTGCCATACGCATGGGTCGCTTACGTTATTTTTTAATGTGCATATAAAGCCAAAGTTACTGGCAGCAGTTTTTATACGTTTTAAATTGATGAGAACCCTATTTATATTTAAAACTTTCAAAGAAGTTAATTATGTCACGCATCTCCAACAACGGACTTCAGTTTCGATTACCGACTAGTCAGTCACAGCAAGCGATTTCTCATCGATCTCAAGCTTTCATGAATTTGAGATACTATGGAAGATATCATAGATAATTAATAATTTCTCCGTTTCAACATGTTTGTCCCTTTCCACGAAAAACAAAACATAAGGTCATTTTTATAGCCTGATTGGCTAATGCATCCCAAAATAAAGCTTATTCTGCGCTCGTTCAGCATGTGTTAGTCCCGTATTTTTCCAGTAGCCGCAAGCCGAGAAGGAAACACTTAAAAACCCATATTTCATGAAAGGTTTGACGCCGACGTCGATTGCGAAGCATCTAAGCCACCAATTGTCAAGTGTGAGGGCTTAAACAACAGCTTAATAAAGAGCCAATACAGTTATTTGGGCCTGGATTTCTTAATCACCTGTAACAAATCGCTGTTGCAGCCTAAATTAGACGCATCCTTTAGCTTAAATCACATTGATTTACCTCTATGATTAGTTTATAGTCACAAATAGATATAATCAATTTGTATCATTTTAAAGAGTAAGCAGCATACTGTGGCTATCGTATATGGACTTCCTTATTGCCTTTTTAAATAGTTCTTGCCGAAATGGACAAACATTATGAAACAAAAGTCGCTCAATTTGGGACAAAGACAATGAAACAGAGGGAGTAATATCAAGCATTTGACCGTCATCATTCCTTGTATGCTGCGCAATCTCCAACATTTTCTTCGTCCATCGTGCTAGTCACCAAAGCGAGTTCTCCTGCACATAACTCTAACTCTGATGGTAGCTTATCCCTGGTTTTCAGCATAATAGCTTTAATCTTCACTACGAGTATTGCAAGCATATGACCTAATTTGCTCCGTTTCCAAGCGTTCATTGGGATGAATCTGATAGCAGTGCAAAACTGTTGTATATTCAGACCAACAAGCGATTACACCAGGATAGCACTGGATGTCTGAACACACGATATGGCGAGATTTGGGCGTTCTGCCTTGCCATAAACCTAATGATGCCGTTGTACGCAGAAGTTGTTGTTAACCCGTGATTTGGTACCACCTACACAAACAGTCATGTTCTAAATTGCAGACTTGTATTCACCTGCCCTTTTTTAGAATCGGCTTGACATGAGTTTATTCGTAAATGATGCCGCGTGCTGTCCATCTCTTGAACACATCGAGCAGTGCAGTCAATCGACTAACGCGATGACATACATTGCTGTAGAGATGCACTGCTTCCAACGATATCGCTTGACCGAAAGGCAAGTATCCGATTCAATCTGTTTCTTTCTGCAATGCAAGTAAAACACTTCTTGCTTCTATGAAAACAGAAAGGCTCAAAGTGAACGTACGTCACCGAACTCGAACTTCGCTTGTCCACGGTAATTCCCGTGGGCTGCCCGACTTCGGTTACTTTTTCCTCAACGACGCAAGGTACGATCCGAGAAACTTCTGCACGTTGTCTGTTTGCACAAAATTCGTAAAAGCTTCAAGATCCTTTTCACGGACCGCCAACAGTCGGTCCGCAGTCTCCTGACGCATCAGTAGCTTGGTCTGCACGCGAGCCATGTCTATGTACAACCATTACATCAAAGTTAAGCATAGCTTCATCCTGCCAACGAGCAAAGTTACAGAGTTGACACATACCCGGGATGGCCAGCCACTTGGCCATTGCTGCCTCAGCACGCGGAAGCACTTCTTCAAGTGCAACAGCTTCGTCCACAAGTCCAATCGACTGTGCTTTTGCGGCATCCACTTGCAATCCCAGCCCCAACATCTTCTCAGCCTCTCGATGACCAATTGTGTTGACAAAGGTGTCACGAAACCACGACGGGGCGACAATACCCAGTTGCGTCTCATTGAGACCAATCAGGGGTTTACCACTCGTCATGATGCGATAATCACAGCACATGGCGAGCAAACAGCCTCCTGCTGGACTATGGCCTTCGATTGCAGCAACGGCAGCCAGACGTGTCGTGTACAGCCGCAAGTACAGGTCTTGAAGCGACGTCCAGAATGTAATGACTTTACTAGGCTGTAAAGTAAATAAATAATGTTGATTAGCGTAGTGTGCAGAAAGGGTCCATAAAGGTAGATACTTCCGTACATGTGGTTGGTACATTTCCATAATGTCCAGCCCCGCCGAAAAGACCTTCTGATTCGATGACGCCAGGATGATTCCGCTGTATCAAATCAGAGAGTCCACCGAATAAGACTCTTTCATTCGATATGACATGGTTAAAACAGCTTTACTTTCATACCGCATTCTTTTATCGTCTTCAAGCTGTTGAATCGTCGCGTCGAGCTCTTGAATCAGCTGTTTATAGTTACGAACGTACAAAGGTACATTATTAGTTAGGGTACCCTATCGAGTGTTTAAATACGCGTAAATCGTCTCTCGCCGTACCGCCGTATTCAGCGAATTCACTGGAGGACGATGTAATCGCACAATTGCGTACTTGTCCTTCTTCTCCACGAGCACGAGGGGATCGCCCAAAGAAGCGAAAGTTCGGATCGTCGATGCGCCTAGACGCGAAGCTTGTAGCGATAGTCTCGGGTTCAGCGCAGCCGACAGCATCGTTTCGAGGGTTTCTCAAATGTTATGAACAGGCGCGTTAAGGATCTCTGAAATTCCGACGTGCAGACGTGAACGCCGGTTTTATGCACGCTGTCCCAAACGAAGGGTTGGCACCCTCGATATGTTGTGACCCAAGTGTACCCTATTTGAATAGTAAAACTAACAAATAAACCCTACTATCAATCCAAACAATTAGCTAGACCCTTATTAATCAATTAAATGATACTTCATCAACCATTCTTTTTAATAACAGAATCAGCAAGCTAACTCCATTACCAATCCAAACAATTAATTGATACCACTAACGAATCAACAGAGCTTCCCCAACCATTCTTTTCAATATTAGAATTAATCTGCCAACTCGACCACCAATTTAAACAGAAGTTGGCCCCGAGGTTTTTCTCAACAGTATATGTCCCTGGTTCATAACCGTACCCCTCCTCGTTCGTGACCAACCCTTTTCGAAGAAAAAATGGCTACGCTCGAGGGCAAGAAGGTCGGCATTTGCGGTGCCACGGGTGCTGTCGGGATTGAGCTCATCTCCGTGCTTGCAGCGCGTCAGTTTCCCGTCCAAGAGCTCGTGCTGTTTGCCTCGTCCCGCTCGGCCGGTACAAAAGTGTCGACGCCATTTGGTGAAGTGACGATCACGCTCTTTTCCATTGCAGCAGCTGCGAAACTGGACTACGTCTTCTTGGCTGTGTCGGGGGACTTTTCACTCAAGTATGCCAAGGAACTAGCGGCAGTGAGCAATGGACCCGTGGTCATTGACAACTCGTCGGCCTTTCGTTGCGACGCGGCGATCCCGCTCGTGATTCCGGAGATCAACGGCCACGTGCTCATCCCAAGACGTGGTCAACCGCAGCCAAAACTCGTGGCAAATCCCAATTGTACAACGGCAATTGCTGCCATGGCGCTATGGCCACTACACTGTGAGTTCCACATTAAGAAGCTGATTGTTTCGACGTACCAAGCTGCGAGCGGTGCCGGTGCTGCTGGCATGCAGGAGCTCCACGATGGCGCCAAAGCCTTTTTGGCGGACGAAGCGGTGACGTGTAAGGTGTTCTCGTACCCACTGCCATTCAACATCATTCCGCACATTGACAAGTTCCAGGGGAATGGCTACACGAAGGAGGAGATGAAGGTGACGTGGGAGACGCGCAAGATCTTTGACGAACCTCATCTGGCCGTAAGCTGCACTGCTGTTCGGATTCCTGTCATGCGTGCTCACTCGGAAGCGCTCACTATTGAGACAGTCAAGCCTGTGGACTTGGCCCGTGCTCGTGAACTGCTGGCCAAGGCGGACGGTGTGGATCTCGTTGACGTGCCGGAGGAGCTGCTGTATCCAATGCCCAAGAATGCTACCAAGAAGTTTAACATTGAAGCTGGTCGATTGCGCAAGAGTCTGGTCTTTGGCGACCATGGACTTGAGCTGTTTGTGTCGGGCGACCAGCTTTTACGTGGTGCGGCACTGAATGCTGTGCTGATTGCCGAGTTTTTCGAGAATCCGCGGACGATTTCGCGGCTTACAAAGAAACGTACGATGTGTGCGATCTCGAAGGAATACCGTCGGAATCTTCTGGGTGTCATGGCTGGTATTGCTGTAGGTGTGCTGGCGTTCAGCCTTTACAAGAAGAAGTGATTTGGCTGAAGACACTTTTTGCTGGTGTCGTTCTTGTCGACACCATATTGTTGTCACACCTGGTCTTGCTTGTTGCTGCTGATTCACGTACTCATAGGAGCCGCACTGCTAACACTGTGAATAGTTTCGGCTACCGTCTTGAGTCCGTTGCACTGCTGCTCAATGTGCTCACGATCGTTCGCGGACAGCCAAAGTGCAATCACGCGAGCATTGCGTAATGCACTTCCTGCACTACGTATACGATAGCTACTACAGTTCGTGAAGGTCCGAAGTGTACTCGTTGAATGCAGCTCCTACACTTTGTGGTCATCATGTGACGTGTGACAGACTGTTTCGTACGTCTCAGAATGAGATGTACACTGTCGATGTGTTTCCTATTTCTTTGATGGCTGGTTACAATGCAGCGGAGAATACCTCACTATTACTGCCATCTGAGGCGCTTTTATCGCTGCCTCAAAGCTCATGCCGCTAAGCAGCACCTGGACGTTAATCTCCCCTACGTCCCGGTGTTGTTCGAATTACTAGCCGTGGTAATGCTCACTTCAACTTGAGCGACTAATGAATAGTGCCACATGCAGAACTGGACGACACTCGTGACTGACTGAAAGTGGCTACATCGAAGCCTACCTGTCGTTGTACGTGGCATGAGTAAACACTGCTGACGACTTGGCTACATTTGACTGTTTATGATGGGTACACGCTCACTCGGACAAAAGATGAACCCATGTGGATCTCGGCTGGCAATCCGAGCGTGCGGTCGTCGTCCGTCCGTCCCTTACTGTGTGCACTTATTCTATTTACAGCGAATCGGTGGTCGTAGCCGTGCGACCCCTCAGCCACCCGCCTTTTCAATGGGTGAAATTGCGTCGAGACGTCACCCCGTTCAGCCAATCCACGATCGCCACTAGGCCTCTATCAAATTGACTGGCGCCAAAGCCTCTCCCCTCCCACATTCCTTTTTGTGCGCACGAAGCCCCAAGAAGCAGACAGTAGTTGAAACATGGCGGAAGGAGGTGCGTCAAACGAATGGATTATCGCTCCCAAGCTCTACACAGAGCACATGTGACAAGCTGTGACAAGATATCCTACCATCCAATATCTAGCTGTCTATATTTACTTGTACCGTCTACTCACACACTCTCTCTCTGATTCCATTGTTGCACGAATGTTGCTCCACAGGACGATCCACCTACGTACCACCTCACATGCGCGGAGGCGGTCAAAATACCGACCGACGGGAAAATAGTGACCGTCCCGGCGGTTTTGAAGACCGTCGAGGAGGAGGCCGCGGCGGCTCGCGCGACTACAGCAACCGCAGCAGCTCTCGCGAGCATGGCGACGCGCCCCCTCGAGCTACCAACTCCCGCTGGTCAGGCTTTGAGTCGGACCGTCGAGGCGGTGGCGATACCGACGACCGTCGCGGTAATACCGGTTATGGCGGCGGTGGTGGTGGCGGGTATAGCCGGGGCGGCGGTCCCCGCGTCAATGAGATGGGCTACCACGGAGACCTGCGGCCTAATGAGCGCCTTGAGCACGAACTCTTTGGTGACGCCAAGTCGTCGGGTATTAATTTTGACAAGTACGACGACATTCCCGTGGAAATGAGTGGCGAGAACGTGCCCGAGCCCGTGAAAGAGTTTTCCCCAGAAGAATTGGGGCCCGAGGTTATGCGTAACCTGGAGCTCTGCAAGTACTCGAAGCCTACGCCCGTTCAAAAGTACTCGATCCCGATTGGCCTAGCAGGTCGAGATATGATGGCTTGTGCCCAAACAGGCTCGGGCAAAACCGGTGGGTTTCTGTTTCCCACGCTGGCGGCTATGCTGCGTGTAGGAGGCACGCCGCCACCGGACGTCGGACACGGCCGCTCCCGCAAGATTTTTCCCGCGGCGTTGATTCTCTCGCCTACACGTGAACTCGCGTCGCAGATTCATGAAGAAGCCAAGAAGTTTTGCTACTGCACGGGCATTGCTCCTGTTGTGATTTACGGAGGGGCTGAAGTAGGTCGTCAGCTTCGTGAATTAGAGCGTGGATGTGACATGCTCGTTGCAACACCCGGTCGGCTGGTGGACCTCATGGAGCGTGGCCGCATCTCACTGTCGTGCATTCGGTTCTTGATTCTTGATGAAGCTGATCGCATGCTGGATATGGGATTCGAACCTCAGATTCGTCGCATTGTTGAGCAGGAAGACATGCCCCGGGAGCGCCAGACGTTTATGTTTAGTGCCACGTTCCCGCGTGAAATCCAACGTCTTGCCTCGGACTTTTTGCGTGACTACGTATTTTTGACGGTCGGTCGTGTAGGATCAGCGTCGAAGGACGTGAAGCAGACGGTGGAATACATTGAACAGCACGACAAAGAGGACTACCTTGTGCGCTTTTTGAACCAAGTGCAAGATGGCCTGATTCTGGTGTTTGTGGAGACGAAGCGTGGGGCTGATTTTCTGGAAGACATGCTGTGTCGAGAAGGGTTTCCAGCTACGTCGATTCACGGCGACCGTTCGCAGCGGGAGCGCGAGCAGGCTTTGGCCAGCTTCAAGTCGGGCCGTACCCCGGTTCTTGTCGCTACTGACGTGGCTGCACGAGGTCTTGATATTGATGGTGTAACGCAGGTCATTAACTTTGATTTACCCAACAGCATCGACGACTACGTCCATCGTATTGGTCGAACTGGTCGTGTGGGTAACATTGGTTACGCCTTATCGATGATGAACGAAAAGAATCGCAACATTGCTCGTGAGATGTACGAACTGATGTCGGAAAACGGACAGGAAATTCCGGCATTCTTGGACCAGATGGCGAACAGCGGCTTTCGCGGTGGAAGTGGCGGTCGCGGTCGTGGTGGCCGCGGTGGTCGCAGTGGTTCCCGATTCGGTGCCAAGGATTACCGTAGCGAAGAGCGTGGAGGCGGCGGTGGTGGTGGCCGTGGCGGTTACGGTGGCGGTGGCGGTTACGGTGGTGGTGGCTACGGCGGTGGCGGCGGTGGTGGCTATGGCGGTGGCGGTGGTAGCAGAAGTGGTGGTTCTCGCGGTGGAGGCTTTAGCGATGACAACAGCGCCTGGTAAAATTACAGGCGACACGGAGATGGCAAGTAGTTGTCCGCCATTTGAATAATTGGAGCAACGAGCGAGCGTGTCGTGCCGTTGGCCCTCGTGTCTTTCACAGACGATCAAGACTCGTGGTGTTTCTCCATATTTCGTAGCGCGGAGAGTCGGAAGAAAGCTTCCTGGATGTACAAGTAACGTCAGGTGCCCTCACAAAATCTTGCTTGCTGCTGCCCTTGATTGTGGCGGGCGCGAGTCGGGATATTAGGATACGTGATGAACATTTTGCTAGTGTGTATTATAAGGCAGCGGTTCTTCTCAGAAATATACCATCTTACACAACGAATTGGTAGAGCTGTACCGGTGTTTCCATCCTCTAAAGAGCTAGGTGCCTACAAAACTACCTCCGATTTCAACCAGGTACATTGCACAAATCCACTGCAATCGCTATAGTAGAGATCAAGAGAGAGATGGTGAAAGCACCACGAGCCATTGTCAATCTCTTATCGGATACTGTGACCCGTCCCAATGCTGCCATGCGGCAGGTGATTGCAGCAGCAAAAGTAGGTGACGATGTGTTTGGTACCGATCCGTCTGTTAAACAGCTCGAGAAACTAGCGGCTGAGCGTCTAGGCAAAGAAGCAGCGCTTTACGTGCCTTCGTACGTGCACTATGTTGAATCAATGACTGGCTGGGGATCACTTTTGTACTTTTCATAATAATTTGTTCCTCATTCTGTAGCGGCACCATGTCGAATCTCATTGCCATTGGCACGCACTGCAGTCGTGGAGACGAAATCATTTGCGGGAACAGAGCACACATTTTTCTCTACGAAGGCGGCGGAGCTAGTGGTAAGTGCAGGCTACGCTCGAGTCGATTTTGTATTGCCATGTTGTTCGTATTGAACAATGTTCCGACCTGTAACTTGTCGTGTGATGTCTGGAATTTTGCAGCGTATATGGGAGTGGGTTTGCACACAGTACCCAACCAACCGGATGGAACGCTCGCTATACAAGATATGTTCAATGCCATCCGCAGTGATGATCCTCACTACCCGCGTTCGAAACTTGTAGCGATCGAAAACACACAGAACTTCTGTGGTGGTCGCATTTTGCCTCTCGCATACATTCGCGAAGTCGAGCAATTCTGCCACGAGCATGACCTCCGCCTTCATGTTGATGGTGCCCGACTGGCAAACGCAAGCGTAGCGACTGGAATTCCGATGGACGCATTGGTCAGTGGTGCAGACTCGGTGTCGCTCTGTTTGAGCAAGGGATTGGGTGCTCCCGTGGGCTCGATCCTTGCAGGTTCGAACGAGTTCATTCATTATGCCACCCGTCTCCGCAAGTCACTTGGTGGAGGAATGCGCCAAGCTGGTATCATTGCGGCTGCGGGATTGTATGCATTAGAGCACCAGTTTGACCGCCTCGTGGAAGATCACGTCAATGCCCAAGCTTTTGCCCACGGGATTGCCACGATACCGGGTATCGAAATCGACCCTGACGATGTCGACACGAACATTGTTCTCCTTAAAGTACCAGTGGATGCCAAGCTGGATGCCATGGCATTGACAGAGAAGCTCGAGAGTGAAAAAGGAGTGCTTGTGGGTGGGTATGCGGATGGCAACCGCATTCGTGCAGTGACGAATTTGCATGTTTCTAGCAATGATATTGACTACACTATAGCAGCAATTCGGCAACTATTGCTTGGCTGAAAAGTGGGAGTTGACTAGTCTAGCTTGTCAGGATCTCTTCACACACGTAGCTTCAACATGTTGCAGTAAACACGCGACGACAGGAAAATACTTGCACAATTTGTACTGCAAAACGAAGTAATGGAAAAAGTGCACGAACTGATGTCTGTAGTCATTATTCAATACCACGTGTATAAAACTCTTGAGCGGGATAGTATCGAACCATATTCGAAAATTCTGAAAGCTATCCGCAAGAAGCGTACTTCAGTCGATCCGCTCTCATTAACAACAAAGATACTGCTAAGTATCAGGTACAACACGGCAGTTTCGTGCGATTGCTGAAGTCTGTACATTTGAATAATTGGCATACCGATGGCAGTGCCATTTGGTCGACATGATGCTTAGAATCAAACGCAACATCGAAACCGTTGCATTAGACTAGCCGTGTACAACTGCTTAGGGTACAACATTTACATGCTTCGTGTAGAGTCTCCCAGAAGCTCTTTCACTCGTCGAGGGCTTCCTGACCGTACTGTATGCATTACATATACTCGACTTATTGCTACATCCTTCACGAGGTGACTGACGCCACACTTGTATATGTGTAGTCCCGAACCTTCTTGGGACTGCGTACAAGGAAGTTGATTGTGATTGCATTTATGATCGTTCATACTGGCACCGTCCCGGTATCGGCAATATCGAGGGGCCACGTTCATGTCGATGACAATGCTGATATCTCAATGATTTATCGATGATTGAGGATGTAGGAGATGGCAGCTGCGTGGTCATGTTTCACATACCCGACAATTCGAGCTTTTATCAGTCAAAGACCCAGTCTTGCCTTCATCTTGTCCCTGACATGTCTCATCCTCCTTCGTTATAAGACTTCTTAAGTTTTGTGTTGTCAAGCTGGATTTAGCATATGGTGACTGACGAATTCTATTTAGCGTGGCAGCTCCTCGAAACCTTACGTCCTTGTTGTGGTTCCTCCCGATGCCTATCGTGAGAATATTACACTGGACTCTTTACTTGCTTTGTTTCCAGCGATTATGCGTAAATGTTACACACACACAAAAGAGCAACGTCAACACCCCTGCGTCGACAAAGTTATTTGATACGCTTCACACCTGCTTAAGACCATACCCACACATCCCTGAATCTTTAGGGATACTCTGAGAGGACCAACTGACGGTACACACAGGGTCTAGTGCTTCAACCCACCACTTCTTATACTGGGGATAAAACGATGGCGTACGCAGACAGTTGTTTCACGAAGATTTTACTTCTTTGATGCACTTTCATTCAAGGCCAGATCATAGCATCAGACAACCAACCTGGTATTGAAATGAGGAGAGCGTTGCTTCATGACCCGTCGGCTTGTCACGACTGGAATGCAGCCGGTGGTCCATGGTATATAGCAGTTTTCAAACACGCTTGATACATACGGCACGTCTAGCTAGACGTGCCGTATGTATCAAGCAGCTTTTCTTGAAAAGACACATCTTCTATTGAGACTACGTGATCGATAGTGGATGTATGCTATTACACTTGTGTATTAACTTGGCGATTAGTCCTAGAACGGGCGCCCAAGTGAATCATATTGAATTATCCATGACCTCGTAGGGATTTTGTGTAGCGCCTTCCGCTTATAGTCTCCTCACGCCACTATCAGGCGAAAAGCAATACATTCAGCCGTTGAGAATAGGCTTTTTGTGTGTGTGTTCAAATGCGCGAAGTAAATTACACGCAATATTGCAAAGTGCTCGCGAAAACATGGGACTGAAAAATAATAAAATGGATGCACCACATCATAGTAACGTGGAACATGAGTCCATTTAACCGGAAATCTATCGAATTTAATCTGTAAAGTATCGAGGATTGTGGACGTGTGACATTCAAAGCTTTCGTCAACTGGTGTTCAACACAAAGATAAGAAACATGGAAAGCAGCTATACACGATCCATCACGATGAAAAAGAGAATGTGCGTTTACTAAGTGTACGAAAGGGTTTTGCACATTTGTTGAAGAGGATTGTAGTACTACCGATAACGCACAGGTTTTTATGACTGTAGTATCCAGCTACGTTTCTCCATCATAGCATACATGCTCTTGAGAAGATGGCGAGAATCACTAACGATTGCTCGTAGAGTACGTATAACCACAAGTTGCAACAATGGAATCGACACCACGAGACATCATCGCGGGCGACGCGATGATGATTTTTGCTCCTTGAAATTCGAGTCCTTATGAATAACATTTACAATTCAATTAACTCTGTTAAAAAAACTGTATAAAATAAACATGAGGTTTTTGATGCTTTCCACATAAAATTACTCGTATAGTTGTAGCACTAATTCCGTACCGGACGGTAAATTATTATTCGTCATGCAACTACGCCATGTACGTGCAGTTCACCATAAGCCTAGCACTCACATTTTCAATCAAATCGTCCTAGCTTTTGCGCACACAAGATAATCGGTTGGAATGCTTACTTTAAACAACAGCAGAATGGCTATAGCAATTTCTAATTTCCAACTGAATTTCATGACCAGCCAACCAAGTATAACCCAAGCACCCAAACGCTAAGAAACACCCAAAAGCCATCATCCAGCGTCTCTCCCCTAAAACCCAACTTCGTCCACCGAGCGGGTCCAACTAACATAACCTTCACTAGGACATTTGAACGTCATGCAGACGAAGATGGAGGTCTTGTCACATCCAGTGAATGTCGATTGCAGACGATCCGTGCGCGTCATCGCGGACTCCTCCATGACCATGCGTTTCTCGTTGCCGACCTCGTACCGCCCCCAGACGCTCCCTCCCGCCTCCGTATCTAAGAGCAACGAAAGCGTCAAACGGACGGTTGGTGACGACGACGAGTCATGGGAAGACCGCGATTGGACGACAGAAGTGCCTTTATTTCCACGTCTCAAAAGTAACGGAAACGTGGATGAAGTGGACGATTGGGAGCACCAACCAGAGACGTCGTCCGGCCTGCCAGACGATTTCCCCCGACTCCTCGTGAACCTCACGCGTGTCCAGCGCCAGTACTTTGCCGCGACAAAGCGAGAAGAGGACGATGAGTTTGACTTCCTGGACGTCTTTTACCGTGTCAAGAACACACTACAGGAGCAGTTTACCCCATTTGTTGAAGTGCTCTTTGAACACCGTACGTACGTTGCCTGTCTCTTCTGCCTCTGTCTCTTCTGTTGATGTGCAAGCGCAGGACTGAGATTCTTTTTCTCTACTTCTTCTTTTTCTTTTTCTACTTTCTATTTTTGGTATGGGGTTTGTGAACAGAATGGGGTTTCCACTGTACATACGGCATGTCGCGTACACTGCTGGACGGTCTGCACACAGCGTTCCCAACCGACGTGTTTGCCTTGATGGACTACCCGCCGGCAATCGATGGCGTGCCGCTGCACGAGTTCCTGTACACGTTGTCGAGTCCGTCGAAATGGAAAAGTGTCGAGTACTTGCGGACTTGTCTATGTCGGTGTTCGCGCGATATCCGGTGGAAGTGCGACGTGATGAGGGAGTTGGAGCTGCTGGCAGAAACGGAGTTCGCGCAGTATGAGACGAGGCAGCAACAACAAAGTGACGAGATCGATGAGGTTCGTCTGCTCGTACTACTGTTGCTTCTACTTCTTTGCAGCGTTTCCGCCGCTGCTTGACGTTTGTGGAACTTCGTCCTGACTCGTCTGTGATTAGCTTACTCGTTTGCGCGACTCGTTCCGGGCCAGATTAGAGACAATAGTACCGAGTCGAGAGAAGAAACTGCGTCAGGGACAACAGCAGTATGTCTTGATACTGCGGAAGCTGGAGGATGTCGAGAACCGGTTGATGACGCTGCTGGATGTTTTTCTGAAAGAGCCCGAGCTGGACGGAGAAGACTGTTGTAGTGCGTTTGACAATCCTGGTGGAGAAGGTGGCGTCGCTGTGGGTACGAATGTGCTGGACATGGTGGTTGCCATGGTATTTGGTCGCCTGCCTCGTGATTTCAGTCAGCAGACCACAACGGAAGAGCATTTCCGGATGCTTTTCGATCACCATATTCAGATACTGCGGCTGTGGAAGAAGGACTTTGGACGGCTGCCGTTACAGTCTCGAGTGGCAACGCACGACGAAGGCGCTCGAGATTCAGACGCAGGTCGTACTTTTGGACCGTTACGTGAGGAGCGAGTTGTTGTTGATATGTCGGACGAAGAGAGCGTGGTCGGGCTTACTGAGGACTGTCTAGTAAAGGATGGTGCTGTTGCGAATATGGATGAAGCGTCACTCCGTTGTGACTGTGGATCGGAAGATAATAGCCAAAGTTGCGAAGGAGCAAACGACAGCGAGGCATCTTCCCACGACGATTCAGACGGTTATGGCGCTGATTCTGATAGTGACGCAAGCGAAGACGATGTCGGCGAAGTTACAGCAGCGCAAATCCAGAGGTATCAGCTGAAGCGTGTACCATCAAAGCTTGGCGAAGCAGAAACGGTTTGTAGACTGGACGGACCGCGACGAAGACGCATGAAGCACCCGAGGCGTGCAACAAAATTACACAAGTCGAAAGTGGATCGTTATGAGAGCGATACTGAGCGTCAAGCTGCGTCATTCCAGCCATTTGCATGCACCGGAGCGGTGAAGTTGCTTCGTCTAGCCAAAGAAAATGAACTGTTTTGAATCGCGATGGAGATGGAGAAGAATGGATTGCCGCTTCATTTTGTCAATGGTCACTGTCCTACTCGAGTTGACTGCTCAGCTGGTCCGAAGAAACAATGCGATGTCGATAAGTGTCTCGCCTCATGCTTTGTTCCAGAAGGAGCACTTGACAATGCAACCTTCCCGTCTTCTGCTGAGACCATCAAGATGGCTGTAGCAAGAGCTACTGCTAAATTTCGTTGCGGTTGTCACTATACTTGAAGGAAGCTGTCCAGCTCATAAGCTTCGTGGAGCAGAGATATCGTTGGTGAGGTTGTAATTGTCCCGTGGCAGGTGGGTGAAGGGTGGTGTTCAGCACGGGTGAACAAAATATTCTCAGGATTGACGAGATGGCCCAAGACTCTTGAAACAAAAAGGACGCGAGTTCTGGTAGACTCAACATTGTCGCCATCCTACTTCGCACAATACTGCATACATGGGGGCAATATGCGGCGCACTGTCCAGCACTCTTGATGTCAGTTACGATTAGCGTATAAAGCGAAGTGTTGGCTGGGTGAATTGCAGTATCTGCTTTGACCCTGACACAAATTGCTAGTGCTCGCGGATGCGGTCCTTCGAAATGTCAGCGTTTCATTTCAAGTCTTCTATGTATGTTTATTAGCCTACTGTACAGTAAAGTCGAGTGACGCTACCAGAATGTGCACTTTTCGTCGCTGGGATGGCGTTTCACATGAGACGTGCTTTCCACGTTGCTTATAAACTAAGGCAACAGTCCAGTCAGATGCCGTTAAAACTTGCGTTTCGTAAAAGAAGTGGTTTGCACGATGTTTTGCTCGTCTAACCAAACCATCCCTGATGAAAACGAGCATTTGGCATTTCCGAGTGAGTTCGTTCATAGATGTTATTGTAGTTATCTCTCGTTGCGCGTGACTAATGAGGAAAAAGTTATGAAGGACCGCCGAACGCAGGAAGGCCACATTCCCATCACGAAATGTAATGTACCTTTTCATCATCGAGTCCATGATCTTCTCATCAGCTGTAATCGGGCTGGGATCTATGTGCGGCACACCTAGTGTCGCCCACCTGCGAAACAGCTCCTCCTCCAACTTGTATGTGAAGGATGTGCTCACGAACTTCGCGTATCCAATCCGCAGTACGAAATCACCGTTGCCGAGCTTTCCTATCAAATAGTCGCAGATATCGGTTTCCTTCATATGCGCTATGTCGTATGCTAAGGCATATGCGGTGACCGTTTCCAGGTATTGATACGCCAACTCACGCTTTGTATCTGCTAACATCCCCAGGCTATCAGCAACACCATCGATATCCAATTCACGCCCTATCGGCCTTTCAAATAGTCTCTTTTGCGTGACATGCGCTTGGAACCGATAGATAGGACTGAACTGCACAGTCGACAATACAACTGCGACTTTGTCCTCACCACCTAAGCCATTAATGTAACGGGGCACCGGGGAAACACTGGACAACCAGTGTGGAGCTACTATCACCTACAGCAGCCTGAGTGGTGCCTCGCTACCTCTGTTAATTTGGCAGAGGAAGGGAAAGCAACTAGGAACTGACTAGTTGTTGGTAAAAGTAAAACTGTATTAAATATACTTAAGTCCTAATCATTAACCTATGTTTAGTCCTAACTTAATTATAATTATCTACAAAATGAATGCTAAAGTGTTGCTCACCACTCATTGCGCACGTCCATCGTTGATTGGACCGCTAGAGCTGGCTGATATTATGACCCATATCAGCCAATTGGTGGGTGTTTCTGAATATTACCCCTTATGGTTATATTCACGAACATTATTAACCTTTATGATAATATTCTAATTAACAAGTATCAAGGGTTAATTACATGTAACAGGCTCAGTACGTTACAATTAATGAACGTGTCTACTAACCTAATCTCGACACGCATACGCTGATTGTACTGGCAGATGTACTCCTTCAGCACCCCGAGGTTTGGCGATGCAAAACAGTTTACCATACCATTTCTTGCAATAGATAACTCCGTGAAGACGTAGTCAGGGTGTCGTTTGGCTGATAACCTTCCTCTCGCTTCGCCTCCATATCCTTGGCTATCTTCAGCTGATGAGCCTCGACGGATTTACGAACCACTGTAATCACCTCGTCTATCGTATGCTCACTCCCGCTTATCATTTGATGATACCTCTGTTGATATTCAAGAACCCCCGCTGAGGTTATAGGGGGCGTAACTTCATGTCCCCGCATAACCTCTTGAGATGAAGCTCGATAGCATCCATATCGATAGACTCCAAGTGTGTCTTGACAAGATCCGTCAGTGGGTTGGAGGCGTCTGCATCGTGGTAGTGCAAGGTGACCATCAGCGCAGCAGCTGCCCTCTTTATCACTCTTTCATCCGCTCCGGGCACTGAAAGTTGCGCTTTCTCTTCTGCAGTCATGGTTCCATGTACCCTCCCCGGTGGCCGCTTGACAGGGTCGCCATCGTGGCTAGTTTCAGTCGATAGAACTACGACCGAAAGGTTGGTTTCTGCCACCGACGAACCACGTATCCGCGAGGAATCCGTATTGCAAGTGAGGGTGACAGTAGAAAACACGAGTGCGAAAGGGTATAGACGATCTTCAGGCACGTTGTTTTCGATTTGGGGACGGGGAGGCGGATTCTGAAATGATGGGGACGGTACCTCACGTGGCTATCCGTGACGTGACGCAAAGCCAGATGAGAGTAAATTTCATTACCGGTACCAGTCCCAAAAGCAGTACCAAATAGAACAGAATTAGTGTGAACCACGTTAATTTGATGTTTATGTTTGGTCTTCAAAGGCTTGAAGCACCAGGCAGATACACATTAGGTGACAGGCTACATCGCACTTAGTATGGCGCGTAAGGTATACCCAGCGTTATTCGCAAAGACATTCCCAGGAAAGGCTTGCTACATCGCACTTGGTGCGACTACATCGCACTTAGTGCGACGTGTAAGGTACACCTAGTGGCACGTTAAGGGACACCTAGCGTTTTATTTGCAGACAAACCGTCACACACGCAGACAGAAAGTGGGTTACTCCGTTAGCGCCCATTCACTAATGGCTTTACCCTTCGGTCTCGCAATGAAGTAGAAGTTGGCGACGACAGTTGATTGGTAGACATTTGCATATCTTTTATTCTGACCAAACTCTGCACAAGCAATTCTCCGCTCTTTAAATGATTCCTACTTTGTGGTCGGTCTTGTACACGACTGACTTGAGGAAATGTAGAAGAAGATGGACAGAGACTTTCTTCCATGTCCGCGAATACTAGTTCGCCGTTTCCTAAAATACCTATCCTGGTACGGCTGTTAGCGCGTGTCCTTGCTCATGCAATCTTGAGCTTCGATGACAACTACGACCGACCGCTGCATGGTCATACAATGCCGCCTATCATATGCATCTCTCCACAAAACATGTGATCTCGCTGCCTTCCACATCCTCGCTTCCATCTTAACAATTGCGTCTATCAGCATTTACGTGAGTGCTTCGTGGCCGAAGAGCCTGCTTTGCACGAATTACCGCCAGTTCAGTGGAAACTGTCGTATAATCACGTCACCGTTGTTTCAACTGTTTCAATTCTTGTCGCGCTGCTGTGTTCGACCCTCACGATTCGAGTGGAGCCACATACATGCTGAGTGGATGTCAAGCTTGTAATCCACCCATCTCACTTGGGCCCGCACTTTAACGTGAAGCTCTACATACACCAAAGCACGATAAAATAACATCAAGAACAGCAAGCTGACCAGTCGTGGCAGTTCTACAATAGCATGGCGCGATGTTCGTCTAACCTGGTACATCAGTATAGCATCACCAGGGGATCTAATGCTGTGGCCCTCAATAAATATAGACTTTATATGTGCATTCGATTCATATGTGCGGAGCGTTGATTCATGTGCGGCTCATTGCAATAAAATGTCAGTGACAATGAGGAGCGTCCTTATTGTCACTGACGTTTGACTGTGGTACGAGCGCATTCCTCACGACGTAAACGAGATATCATCGCTAGTTGTACTGAAAAGGTACCACTAGCATGCAGATTCTGCTGTAGCGATTGCAAAGGACCACAATAAAGCACCAAACCGACTCATCGTAACACTTAATCGTTTAATCTTTCGCCTACGTCACCATTTAAGAAACTGAAGCAGCTTCTGTAGTTGACTGTCGAGTGTTTATTCATTCATTCGATCAGCTTCTTGACTGCGACCATCATTAACTTTCAGTTAGATGAGATCTGTACACCTTGTCGATATTCTACCACGCGACTGTATGGCGCTTCTAATTACATTTACACGGGCTAAAAAGTCGTCAATGCATTACCGCACACTGTCATGTCCAATGCAATCCATTACAAACTTTAGCCACTTTTCTCCAGTCCCCGTTAGGGCTCCGTCCCGCAACGTCCCATCCCGTGGAACAAGACGGTCCCATCTCACGCGTCCTGCACTCCCCGTATCCAATAATTAGCTTACTATATAACGTCGAGAATCTAATAATTTTCTACGATCGTATAATTCCAAGGAAATCAAGAGAGCGTAAAATGGAAGCTCCATCTATTTTATATGTATGCACTGTCAAATTGTCACTATTCGACCTTTTGCCAAGGCATGCATCCAGGCATTATAGATGCTTGTTTAGATAATTTGATTTTCCCCAGCAACAATCCGATGTCCATCCTTAGCCTACTGGGGCCTCGCGCCCTTCAATCTCTAGTGAAGGCGAGTTTCTTTTAGTAGTAACTCGTTTGATCAAAAGCCTTGCGAAGAGGTTATACTATTCCACCAAAGGTCAAAAACGCTTTCTAATAATCGCGATTGCTTACAATTTTGGCCAATATTATGCTTTAAGACGTCGCTACTCCTTAAAACTCTACTGCATTAGTGTTGATGCGTCTGGTAAATCTTCGCAATTCTGTTAACACCACAGTTAAAAAGTGCCCTGCTTGCATGAGAATGCCATCAGCAGTAACGGTTAGGATCGAGTGGGTAAGGCATTCAGCTTCTACACTTATTGTAGCAGGTAAGCATTGATCCGAGATTTTTGCCGCTTCACTATTATTCTCATTCTTTAGTACCCGCAGCGCATATGGAGGTGATCATTTGTATGCAGATCTGGTCGTTACAAAATATATGTGGGGTAAAATGTTCAATGATCTCGTCCCGCAGTATCCTGCGTCCCATCCCGTCCTGTGCGGGACGGAGCCCCAGTCCCCGTCCCATCGTTTCCTTATGTTGCTCACGCGACGAACGACTGTACTGTCCCATATCGACATGTCGACTACACACAAATCGTCATAGCCAACCGAATCGTGTACATGTCACGCCTAGCGCGTCCGTGTCTCAATTGCTTCTACAGTGTACACATTGGATCCACTTGGAGCGGGCAAAGGCCATCGCAAGCCCAAAGCTAGCGCTAAGGTGAACAAACAGAAGCGCAAAGCGTCACTGTCGAAGCAACGGCAAGGCTTTTGGAGTCGATAAGACTGGTCTGGCGCGCGAGACGATTCTGCGCTATTCGGCGGTGCGTACCGTAAGGGAAATGTACCTGGATTGACCGTGGCGAAGAGCTGCTACTGATGAAAGTATATGAGTGTCTCAAGTTTGCGTAGAGGTTCACAGTGCTATCCTCTATATGTCACTAATTATCTAGCCCTCAAGTGCTTGGAAGAAAGAGTCCACTACCGCTGCCCGAGGTAGTGAAAAGGTGGGACGACGGATGGCTCCAGTACAGAGCTGTGGTCGCTCACGTAGCGAGCGTCGAATCCATATGTGCGAGCAGATCATTTTTGAGGGTGTTTGCGGCACCTAGCGATATTTAGGGCAATCAGATGACGGACCCGTGGGTGTAAGACTTGGTATAAGTGCTTGCGTTGGAGCCACGTAGACTCTAGTATGAAGATGGAGGTTGCCGAGTCGAATTCGTTCTGCTGTGTGCGTCGTGCGTCGAAGGCAAATCGGACAGTAATTAATATATGCGGTGACGATTCCCCTGCGATCCTTTTGTTATGAGGTTGGTCAAGGGTACTGTAATGTAATGCAACAAGAAGATAGAATGAAAAGTGAATTAAGTTAGCTAGGTCCTTAGTTCGATGATGCTACCTCTAAGCCTATTAATATCGACGCTTCGATATTACTAACCACAACGATGAGTCGATCCCCATCGTTACACAGGATGCCGTTGTGTCGTCTCTGTCACATGGCGTATTAGAGAGGCTCAGACTGTCTATTATAGCTACTTATCACTAATAAGATGTCTGGTTTTGTGTTAACCACCTCGTGTCATTTACCATGACACATTCTTACTACTCGTGGCTTTCTCATTATGCTGGCTCAAGACGTCGGGCGTCACGGCGGGGCACTCCCAAAAGGGCCCGTGGAACCGTCCGTTGACCAAGTCCGGGGTTAGATTCTTGTGTGCACTCTACCGGATGACGGGGCTGCTCTCGCGCTCGGGGCAATTTAATTCAGGAGACAGAGGACGCTTGACTAGAAGTCCTGTTACCACTGCGGTAGTCCCAGTGAGCCATCTTGAAGTAATCTCTGGCCATCACTTCGTAGTCGACTTCTTGCTCTTCAGGTCGGCTCGGGCTCACAACGTGCTCAAATGTGGCCAGACAAACCACTGGACGAAGAGTATCTGGCTCGGTGCTACTGTACATAAACAACCGGTACTGGATCTCAACGGGGTCGTCACGGTCTTGGGGGAGTTCTCTGTGGGACGGGGCTCATGCTCAGCGAACGTGTCAGCGAGTTGTAGGCAGACCGCGAAGAGTAGGAACTTCTTCGTTTAGCAGGGTGATTCGATCCATCGTCGACGTGCCCTGCACTAGGATATCCTACGGACCGCTTCTCTCTCGAGCCGCACGCTGCGCTGCCTCCCGTAGCGCACGCAGCGAGGAGAAACCCTCCCCCCTTTTTACCTTGGCCCCACTATGGGG
>JH598060.1:546802-585395 GCA_000173235.2 Hyaloperonospora arabidopsidis Emoy2
GGGTATACGTATACCTCTTCTTCCAAAACTTCGTTAAGAAATGCAGTGTCGATGTCATAATGATGGATAAACATCCCTTTTTGACAACACACCGCCAAAAACACTCTAATTGAATTGAGGCTCGCCACTGGAGCATATGTTTCCATATAATCCACGCCATCAGTCTGCCTGTAGCCAATTTCTACAAGACGCGCCTTGAAACGCTTAATATTACCATATTCGTTACGTTTGATCCCGATCACCTTTTGCTTGGACGTTGTACTTCAACTATCCAGGTATTCTTGTTTTGCAATGCCTTTAGTTCAGCTAGAATAGCCTTGTTCCAATCATCGCATTGAGGTTACTTGAGAGATTCATCATATGTCGTCAGAGCTTCGAATGCTGCA
The DNA here is from genome assembly GCA_000173235.2 of Hyaloperonospora arabidopsidis Emoy2. Classification (NCBI taxonomy): domain Eukaryota; phylum Oomycota; class Peronosporomycetes; order Peronosporales; family Peronosporaceae; genus Hyaloperonospora; species Hyaloperonospora arabidopsidis. Next base: position 547,189 of record JH598060.1, read on the forward strand.
CATGCTTTCTCATATCCAATACGTAGTCGCTTCGTGCCATGTGCTTGTCACTCTTGACCTTGATTGTAGTCTTCACTTGAAATACCCATTGATACAAGTGATTGAGATGTTCCGCTTTGGATCGATTCAAATGGAACCATTTCAGTCTCCTGAAATGGCCCATTCACCATCCTATGACTTGTTTTGTCACAATCTGTCCTGATCTTGAAAATTGTTCGCTTATCTCTTGCACATCTTCAATCATCGGCACGTCATCCATTTCGAACATAGGGTCAGTTTCGTGATGCGTCGAAGTGGAGCTTCTTGCTGGTCGATCTTTCACTGTCGTCATCCCATCGTTCATGTGATCACCTTGCTGTATTCTGTCACCATCATCCACTTTAATAAATGCAATCTCGCTTGACTTTTCTTGATCAACAGATATGACATCTTCATCATGAATTGTGCGAATCTCCTGCTGACTTGGTCTACTATGTACTGTACGTACTCAAGTGCCGGTAGCTTATTAAATCTTGCCGATCTCGTGTACGTCAACCTCTTGGTTTCTTGATCCCATAATCGTAACCCCTTCGTATGGTCAGTGTAACCTAGAAACATACAGCGATACGCCTATTTGTATAACTTAGTCCTTTTTCGATTTGTCGACATGTGCATATCCCTTCACACCAAAAACACGCATCGCAGATAGCTCAGTTTTTTACCCCTTGATCATTTAGAGTGGAGTCTTGGTCGGGTGACTGGCACATAGAGATTGGATTCTCACGTAAACCGCCGTGTTCATTTCCTTCGCTTGCATGTGACTGATCATACCTCTTGCTCGCTACAAAACGTTCTGTTCATTCGTTGGGCCAGCCCATTTTGTTGTGGCGAACATGGCACCGTCGTCTGGTGCACGATTCCGAACTTTTGACACATTCCAGAGACCCGTCTGTTCACGTATTCTGATCCGTTGTCTGTCCTGATACACTTGATCTTCTTGAACAGTTTATTCTACATCAGTGCCTTGTATTCGAAAAGGCGATCCATTACTTCGGACTTGTTCAATATATAGTATGCGACTATATATTTGGAGAAATCGTCGATAATTGTGAAAAAGAATCTTGATACTCCTTGAGACTTTGCCTCCATGGGTCCATGACATCACTGTGTATGATCTCCAACTTTCCTTGGGTTTCACCTGCCCGTGAATCTACTTTATGAATTTCTTGACAGTCGACTTGCCCATCATGCATCCTTCGCATATCTTGTCATCATCGTCACCAACCTGATTCTTCTTGATCTTCAATACATTGACGCAGTCTCCCATATCTTGGATCACCTTCGTAGTTATATGGCCTAATCGTGCATGCCACACCCGCAAATCAGCCATCCTTGATCCGCCGCTTGTTCTATGTTCTTGGCCAGTCTCTTGACACACGTTTGCTGCCTCAGTCGGCCTCCTTCTAACACGTACATCTTGCACGTACATCTTGTCTCGTCTTGGTACCTTTGCAACCACCTCTGTGTCGCTTTTGATCTAACAGTTCAAATCAGAGAAGATAACTTCAAGAACTTTTCTCGACAGTGCCGAAATCGAAATTAATCTTTAGTCTAATCCAGGGAACCAAAGTGTCTCCTAAATCCTGATTATTTCTTCTGTCTTTAAATTTACACGCACTGTCCCGATTCCTTGAGCTTCCACCTTGTTTCCGTTTGAAATGGTGATCAGTATCGGGTCCCTTAGTGGGTCTATCTCTGAGAACTCATCTTTGTTGGGACACATGTGGCTGCTAGCCCACTGTCTAATAATCACTCAGCTGACGTCCGGCTTGATGCAGTAAATTCTCTTTCTTCTCCCGATCGCTTCTTGCTTCCTTTGATCAGCCTTGCAATCCTGACGCTCGTGACCATACGTTTTACATAGGTAACATTTTTCTGCAAACTTGCCATCTCTTTGGCCAGTACTTGGTCGTCCTCCAAATCATCGAGGTCCATTCTTGTACTCCGGCATATGTGTTGTCTTCAAAGCAACTTCATGGTGCTTCGTTCTCACCATCCCATCGTATCCTCGTCTCAGCATCTCCTTCGCATAAACAGTGTCATGTCAGGTATGTTCTCGATAATATTGACAATTAAATCATATTCTATCGTTTGACTACCCAAAAGTATCACCAAGTGCTCATCTGGTGAGATCTCTTGACTGACGACCTTCATAGTCATGCACAACTCGTCGAATCGCAGGAAGTAGTCCATTATGCTTCCTCCCTTGGCCAACTTGAACTCGTGTAGCTTCCTTCGTAGCTGCATACCATCATGCATACTTTGTCACAAGAATTCTTGAGTATGTCCCATGCCTCTGCAGTCGATTTCGCCAGGCACACCATTGACTGCAGGTTGTGCTGATCATCGTCGTCACTATCTCGAAGGCCTTCAAGTCGTTGACTTTCCGAGTTGACGCAGGTACGTCTCCCCCTTCTGGGGCCTTCGTAGCATCCCGATTATCCAGCAACCCCTTCTTTGCCAGCCTCATTATCGCGTTGAACCCCCACACGAAGTAGTTGTGTTCGCGTAGTATGTCGTTTGCGTCGAACGCATTTGGGCTCATAACCTTTTGTGCTATGAGGTTTGTCAAGGGTTTTGTAATCTAATGCAACAAGAAGAGGATAGAATGAAAAATGAATTAAGTTAGCTATAGGTCCTTATTCGACGATGCTACCCCTAAGCCTATCAATATCGATGCTACGATAGTACTAACCACAACGATGAGTCGATCCCATCGTTACACAGGATGCCGTTGTGTCGTCTCTGTCACATGGCGTATTAGTACCAAGCCACTATATACCACCGACATACTCTATATCACCAACAGATCCGTACGGTAGTATATTTCTGCTAGTACGTCTGTATAGAAGACCTGAAGAAGGGTTCAAGGAAGAAGCCTAGTGGTGTGGTCGTGCAGCAAGCTCGCCACATAGTCCTGCACTAGTGTTTAAGTAATCAATGAAGAAAAATTCATGTTTGGCTGCACATTAATAATGTCTGCCGTGACAGCGAAAGGGGTTACAGGAAGGCGTGGGGAAGATTGCTAAGTGCCTTATTGGGATACGAATGACGCCTTCAATTTCATTTAGATAGGTAATGCTAAGATTTACACGCTAAATGCCCAATATATAGTTGCCATTTAGGCTATGGTTAATGATGATGTGGGACATACTAAGCCTTCTCGGGCTGCGTACTGCAGGGATGGCAGGGGTGACAGAGGCACGGGCTGGCAAAGATATTGAATTGTTCGACAATATTTGTACAATCAAATGCTACAACAACACTAGATCTTACAATTACAAAGTGAAATTAATAGATTCGACCTTGATGGGACTCGAACCCACAACCCTCTGATTAGAAGTCAAACGCGCTATCCATTCCGCCACAAGTTCATCTGATGTGAGAGGTGACCAAACAGAAATATGGAATCCATCCAAATATCAGAAGTGTGAATACAGGCTATATTAGACCTATGTTCTGTCTATGGAAGGAAGTTAAACATATTAAGCTTCTTACAAGTACTTGCTCCAAATGAATGATTACATCTCACACGCAACAACATCTGAAGTCCACCATCTATACAAAGTTTGTCGCCAAATGCACCATCATACATATCTCCTACGTAATTCACTGCAACCAAATTTACTCCCCTCCATGTGGTTCATATTACTGCATTTCGTTCTGCGGGTATGGCAATGGCTGTTATCGCTTCACGGGTGGGCTATGCCAGTCCACGCACAAGGTAAGCCATAATCACGCGCACCAATAATGATTGTGTCAAAACCTGAAGTTTTTATAATCTGTCATTATGGCTCATGGCTTATTGTTCAAATAGAGCTTAGAAGGGATTAATATCTAAAAAGACTTCTAGCAGAGCCATCGCCCCACAAACACAGTCAAATCGACACAAGTCCTTTTCAAAAAATCTCAAAAGTATTCTCATCGCTCAATTATACATCTATGTGAATGGGTATAGTGCCAACAACCGATCGATAAACCATGGGTATGGTGGGTAAGGGATAAATAGTGGGTATGGTTACACATGAGGGTCTCTGACGTGGACTAAACAGTCAGACTCATTGAGACGGTCACGCTTTCCTAAACGTGACCTACTCAGTATAATCTATTAAGATTCTGCAACACGGATTCATATGAACGACACGTTTTATCGAGCAAACAATATCGGATTATCATACATCGGAAGAGTTCCCTATCGCTATAGATGTCAAAGTTTGGTTGGATAAATAAATCAAGTAATCAGCGCTTGTGCTTCTAGGTCTGTGCTAGCCGAAGACCAACTGTTAAGTCCCTAAGTGATAATCTTATCTTGTGCTCGTGCGCTGCGCGAGTCTGCTTATCATCTACTGCTTTATAGAGAGAAATATAATACGCGCGTTCGTTATGCACGTGCGATATATAAACTCTAGAATCGGGTACGCCCATCCACAAAAATCATCAGCTGCAATTTGCTTAAAATCAAGATCTTGTGGCTCTATTTTCTAGTACGCGAGTATTGGGTCACATTAGATGTCTTGAATCAGGACGTGCTTGTGCGAGATTGAAAAAGCTAGGCACTACATATGAAAAAATGACGGACATTGCAATACTTATGATGAAGCGCGTACGCGGTATGGAATAATTGATAATCGATTGAATGTATAAAAAAACATTTGTACCGACCAGTGTTTTGTGAGATAAACGTATTACCCATCTTTCATAAACTTGAACTAACATTTCCTCCCTACGTAGAAATTTTTCTCCCGTATAAGAATGGTATTCTACTTGACTTCAAACAGTTCTCCATTAGACTTCTCCATTTGTTCATATTCAATATTTTATAACATTTTCAATTGATTAACCTTATCATCGTCCTACCCTGAATCTATCCTCCAGTTTCTCTGCGGGAGATTTTTGAAATTCTATTCCTTAGACAATTTGTCCTGATCTTACTTTTCAGATGGAGATTATTTTTGCTTCGCTTGGCTTTATCCTGACAAAGAAATCACCCATCTAGCCTTATCACCACCATTTTTTAGGAGACCTGCCCTAGATCTTCAAATAAGTCTTGTTAAGAAACTTCTCTCTCCTCCGTGTCGCTACAAGATTTATCCTCATATATAATTATTACGTCTTGCACGCGGAGAACGTATCAACCGCGTTCGTGTGAGCTATTATACCATGAGTATTCAAGAAAATTAGACTTACAAGTTGGGATGAATTAAGGGACGGACTAGGTAGACACCCCCGACTTTCTACGTGAACACCCCTTGGATAAAAGACATAATCCTTATTTTACAATGCTAGCGCTTCCTAGGTAGGATAAAAAAAATAAGTGCCAATCACAGTGCTATACGAATGTTTTTAGAACCTCTTCCATTTCTCACGTTCTTAATATATAGGTTTTGTCTGGATCATCAATTATCTTCGCTCTGCTCCGTACCTGGGGACTCTGAAGCAGCTTACCGTAACACACTGCCGAAATATCTATATCTCTATTGATGAAAGAGAAAAATATATTGTATAGTATTTAGATGTCTATATCAGTGTATCGTTTCCCCCAATATATCGTACCAAGACCTGGAGCTTGTAGATCCGCCGGTGCAGCAGTCAAATCTGCGACGACACAAACGAAAATAATACCTCGTCCACCTAGCTTGCTTAGCTGCCACAAAAAGTGCGAGATGGATGACCAGAATCACGTCCACCGGACGCGTCGCCTCTGGATCTGTGGCTTACACAGGATACCGCAATGCTCATTAGGATTGAATAACCATGTATCTAATTTCAGGATGGCACTGGAATTGTAAGATAATTGCTATATGTTTTATCCAGGGGGTGTCCACGTAGTGAGAAAGGGGTTTCTACCTAGTCAATCCCTAAATATGTTTCTCATGATGATAAAGCGTCAAGATAAAAAAATTGCTGTAATGCATGATGCGTTACGTAGCCGAGCCGATGCGCTCATATCACCTTCTTGAATTTTAAAAGGGCTTCAACATTTGATGACCATCTTTGTAACTACGAGCTGCTTGGTAAATGAGAAAATCCTACGAATCTCAATTCCAAGATCGCGATGGGTGGCAGTTCAGTTTTTGTCATTCTCATTATCGTTGTTAGTACAGATCCTACGTGCACGGTTCGATTTTTTATCGATTGATTCAAGGAAGATAAAACAATAAACTAAGATAAAGTGCTTTAGAAATTACCGAGTGGTGCATTAGTGGCTTCAGCTTGCTGAATCTTCTCAACCACTATACCTGGAAGTCCGCATGAACTCAGCAGCTTCTATTCCTCACAATTATGTGATCTCACACCATATAGTATAATCTGTACCCATGCGCTTTATGGTTTCCACAGGCGTAGTATGTATTCGAATAGAAGACGAACGGGTGACTTGAGCTTCTCTGCGTGCTTGTATGTATGTGTTTCATTGGAAGTTGATAGTGCCAAAAATCAAGTTAAAATGACTACAAGCCTCTCAAATCCTGAAGGTACATATAATCGAGCAGTGCACGGGGAACCACGAAGATATATGCTGTGTGAAAAAGAAACTCGCTATTACTTGGTATTGACTATTCTTGGGAGTCATTTGCGTGAATCTCCGCCGTTCTTCTATTTCTCCCGTACTTATTTCTAATTAAACAAAACATCTGATAAATTAGACCGTGCCCACTGGTCTCCAGTCATCTAGAATCCTCTTTACCTCGACAACAAGACTTAGGATACTATAAAGAGGCTCAATGACCTTTAATCCACACCGAACCGTGCAAATTAATAACCTCAGTATCTCTGAACTTGGGTTTGCTGATTTCGACTGGCTGGCTGGTAGTTTTGTTGCTGAGACAACGTATATAATAAAAAATTGAATTTACTACACCAATTCTTCAATAAGTTACAAACTTTTTGAATACAACTATAGACAACTTTGGTCACTAGCGAAGTGGTGATGTACACTGTTCTATCAAATTTGACGTGTTACCATCTTGTGCTGATCATAATTATGGAGTGAGTATTTAACTCATTACATTTTTGATATCTCCACAACACAAGAAAGCCGCGTGTCAAGCTATGATATCCTGTTTATAGCTCGAGAGGAAGGTAGACAATTAAAGAAACATGAAAAATGGCCTCTGTATCGGAATGCGGTGTAGACGCACTTCGGCCCCCGTCGGGGGCCTCGTCAGTACCAGGAAGGTGTGTTCGCTATGACAACACCATTTACAACACTCCACTTCGACGACCGAGCTGTTGAGCTTCTGTTGATTTGTGTCACATTGGTACTCGACCCACCCAGCACGTAGCCTCCTTTCATGAGTTGTACTAGTGTAGCCTTGAGTTCTAGTGCCTCCTGATGTTCCCTGGGTCTGCCAATCTTGGGCTCCGTTTTCTTGGCCTTGTCTTCGTCGCACTTGCGCATCTTTGTGACTTCCCTCGCGTGCGGACCTTTCGCGCCGCGCACGATCCATTCCCCTTGAATAGCATCCTTCTATCACCGATTAACCTTCAGTCATTCTTCAATTACCATACTCCTCTGCCTTCCATAGCACTCACAGAGCCAACTATCATTGCGTCATCGTCGTTTCTCTTCACTCAAAATCTTCGGCACGTGCGCCTTCTTCGCCCATCTTCAGACGAGATCTTTGGAGCCTATTTGTGCGCAACGCGCCATTACTGGCGGATTTCCACTGTGAAAGTCGGTCCTTCACAAGAGATGTATAGCGCAAGGTCTTGGGCTTATAACCTGTAGAAAATTAAAAAAACATGACAAATGACTTCTGTATTGAAATTCGGGCTAGACGCGTTTCAGTACCAAAACATGAAGCTGGACGAGATATACATCACGGAGTGATTGGACAGTACGAACCAACGTCCTTACTTAAAGTAAACAAAAGCATGTAACCAGAGCACAGCAAGTGGAAAAATCCAAAGTGTCACAGACAATATGAAAGGCCGATCAGAATCTGGCAAAGCCAAAATCGGGGCATATAGGAGACTCTCCTTTACGGCCTTAAAAGCCTCTGCTTCGGTGCTGGTCCAGCACCACTTTAAATCCTTTTTAAGGAGATTGGATAATGGCCGAGCCGAAACGCGTCTAGCCCGAATTTCAATACAGAAGTCATTCGTCATGTTTTTTTAATAATCGGGAAGTGAGTTTTTCCTCTATCCGACGCGGATCTTACGAATAACCTTCTAGAACTTAGTGTAATCACACATCGGTTACACAATAACCACCACAACTGGCATCTGGGCATTCAGTAGGAAAGGAGTTTCCGCTATGGCAACTCCACTTCCAACAAAAACTATTTTTGCCACGTGTTGAGACACCTTTATAACCTTTCGCTTACTATTTGCCCTGAACAATTTTTATGTTACAAACCTTTGACAGCCGTTGTAAACGATTCGAACAAATTCAAGGCATGTCGAGATTCTAGTTCCATTATTTATAATGGAGGCGTTAAGCATCCATCTCCTCACACTTACGATGCTCTGATTGGTCAATAAAAAATGCGTTGGACATTTTAACCCCCTGATTGGTCGGACAGGGAGTGTAACGAAAACCTTTCCACTAACAGCAGGTATATAAGTACACTCATCTTCCTCTTGCAACTATCCTTTTTTCCTCAATTCGTTAAAAATGAACGCTTTACACCCACTGACAGTGGCACATGCTTCTCTTGCTGAGAATCAAGCTAATTTAAAGCTCATGCAACGTCACAGGAGTATATTATCGTTACGAAGCGTACCAAGAGGGTTGGTAGGGAAAAAGAAGGTGACGTCAACGTATTATACTATCAGTGCTTACAAGCAAACGCGCCTGTTAGGCGCAGTGGCCAACGTGAGCATATGAGGCCAAGCCGGAGCAGCGGTCGTGTAAAACAAATCGAGCTGTTATAATCTTAAGGGAATAATTCCCTGACGCACAAGCTTAGTGAAGGGACCGGCGATTTAGTTTACCGTTCATTAATATTTACTGATCAAAATGTTGTTGCATCAAGTCGTATAAAAAATCGAGTTGTTTATAACCTTAAACGCAATTTGATTCAGGAGACAGCGGATGCTTGACCAGGAGGCCAATTACCACCGCGGTAGTCCCAGTGAGTCATCATGACGTAATTCCTGGTCTTTACGTTTAGAGTAATTCCAGTACTTCGTACTGGAATTACTCTGCTCTCCAGGTCGGATCCTGGATTCCACGACGAGCTAAAATTTGCCCAGAAGCACCACTGGACGAAGCTTATCTGGTCATGTGCTACTAGACATAACCGGTACTGGATCTAAACAAGATCATCACGGTCTTAAGGCGTTCTCTTCGTGGGACCTGGCATAAGCTTAGCGAAAGGGCCGGTGTTTAGTTTCTGTTCAACAAAATATTTCCGTAATTGTTCGTTGTATTTCTTTTTATTTACCAGTCAGAGCATTGTAAGTGTGAGGCGGCGAATAGTTATTGCGAGGGGGGGTGGATGCTTAACGCCTCCCTATTTAATATAGATAATCTGTATTCCTCGACTTGCTACACAACCTCTATCAGCTTATAGGTTTGTATATAATGTATTATATTTCAACGACACCAGGAGACCCCTCGATGGACTGTTGGAACGAAATTGTCACTATTTGCCTCAGATATTACTATCGCAAGCACCCACAAAATCGTCGGGGCACTACCAATCATTGCATCATCTTGCGTCGTACATCTTTGTTAGGTCTCGATAATGGCTGAGACTTTAGTACCGATTACCGATAGAAGTTTTTGCTTGTGACCTTCTAGCGTTTTTTCGAGGTCCAATCGAAAGCGCCCAGTTATCGACACCGATCCAAACCTGTCCAGTGTTTCTCACTTTCATGCAAACGATTGTGATTTTACGTCACAGATGAGGTCTTACGTCATATCGTGTCAAGTTCGTCAAGTGCAGTGTGGAACAGGTCTCAAGAGCATGGTAGACATTGCATGTATCTACTACTTATATAAAAGTAGGTTTTGGCTGGCTACGTTCCATACAAATATTTACACTCGACCTTCGCATGAAAGGCTTCACGGAAAGTTGTAGATGGTCGAATGTGCTGTTTTAAGAAGGCCCTGATCGCGGTGAACCAGAGTCCTAAATTGGCGTTTACCGCACCCACCCATAGGCTTAAAACCTTGGTCATGGGTAGCCCACCCACGACCACCCATATTCTTTTACTCAGATGCTCACCAGATTTCTATTGTACAAACAAGCCTCTTACACCGTTATAAATGAAGCTACAATAAATTATAGTGCTAAATAAGATGTAAGCTTGCGACGCGCGCCCACTCACGCCCACCCACCAATGTCGGTCGCACCCATGATTATAAAAAACATGGGCGTGGGTGGTCGTGGGTGGTCGTGGGTGCGCGTGATTATGGGCGCCCAATTTGGAACTCGGCGGTGAACTCTATGTAGGGTCGAATACATTTATTAATTTGGTGTGTGGTAACGCTGTATTAAACACATAGATACACCATTATTTTGTCCGGTCAGAGGTTTACTGTGGTTATGTAAAAAGAAAGATGTGAACACGGTGAAAAGGTGTGCAAAATAACATTTCCCTGTGGGATTTACACTCATAGAAGCATTAACAGTTGTGCCATTTGAACAAAGGGAGCAGCTAACGAGCCTTCACTTTTCGCTAATGAGCCTTCACCCCATACATAAATCAAGTAATTAGATTTGAAACTACCTAAATTATCAAATTGCTTCATTGTACATTTTAGGAATAATGTCCATTCCATCTCATATCATTTACTCTATCGTACCTCTGACCTCCCTTCTTAAAAGCAACATGGAAGGCATTGATTAGATCACAGGTGAGCTATTTGTTTCGGTTGACGGAGCTCGTCACGCGCTTGACGATCTGACGATACCGGAAGGCTGTAATACAACAATTACACGGCAATAAAGGGCGGGCAAGAGCAAGGACAGTGAGGTTAAAGCAGTGAATCTGCAATGCTCATGCACCGCTGTCCACAGAAGGCTCTTCAAGATGATATATTATCGCACTCAAGCATAACGAGAGGGTGAGCAGTATAAACATGTGTAATTTGTTTTCACGATCGTCTATTTGCACGTTAATGTGGAAGATGGTCTGAATACGTTAGTACCATAAACGAAGTGCCGTCTTCGGGGCTTTGTGGGATGGTCCTTTTTAAGAGAGAGAGAGAGAAACGTGGTGTAGGGCGAAATTTTATTCACCTTAATCAATTCGGTGCGAGCCTATATTTCAAGTGCTCTCATCCGTGCAACTACCTTTATTTAACAACATAGTTAAAAATAAAGGTCGTTGCATGAACTCGTTGGCCTGCCATCTCTACAAGCTTCTATAATTTTCTTTTGTACTGGCCATATTCAGATTGGCATGGTGTCAGCCACAATACGAAGTAAAATCGTTGTTCGAGCTACCAATGCTGGTAAAAATATTTGACAGATACTGGTGCCACATGATGACAGAAAGCATGGGCGCAAGGATAGCCATTGTGGATAATAGCGAATCCACTGGTGTAGTTTGCAGTTAGTCGTAGTTGGTTGCGCTTCGTTACGTTGTGTATAATCACCACTAAATTACCGACTAGATCCTTGTCGCTGAATGCTAATATTGACGAGATACATCGTGCTGCGGCTAGAAAATGCCGTAGGCAAGTGATATATCACTTGGTGGGTTTGAGTGGAAATAGGAAACAATCGAAGCTTTCTTCACCTACCCATCTCCTCACTGCCTACCACTTTGTGCACTGATAGCAACACCATCCTGTTGTTGTGCATGCGCATCAGCTGGTGCCTTTGCTTCTTTCTACAGAAAGCGTATGCAAGCTGAAATGATAGTGGAAAGATATTCATTGCGTTTCTAGAGAAAACAAATAGCTGAAACGCGACGCTAGTACTAGTATGTAACAAAACGCTGTGGTCACACAAACCTACCTCTCTACGAGAAGCCGCGATGAGAAAAAAATTATATCAACAAATAGACGGTCACAGGAGCTGACCGAGAAAAGAAAGCAGGGCCGAATAACGGTCCCATGATCCAGCATATCGATGTATGAAACCATTTGTCCAGAACCGACGCCAAGCGCCTTGCACCTTTAATTTAATTTAATTTAAAACACTTTACGAAAGAACTAGGGAGTCACAGTCTTAAAATACCACGAACCAGCCCAAACACAAACCGAGAGATGGCCAAAAGCACCTGTCGCCTCGGCTTTCCTCGCGGCTGGAGACGCGTCCCGACGTCCAGATTCGACAACGCCGTGCTGCGAGAACTCCCACTGGACACTGAGCCTCGCAACGGCGTGCGCAGTGCCATCCCTGGCGCGTGTTTCTCCCGCGTGACGCCCACGCCCATCGCCAGTCCAGAGCTCGTGGTCATTTCTCCTTCTGCTCTTGCTTTAGTCGGATTTGTGCTCACGGATCACTTGATAAAAAAAGCTTCGAACCTTAAAATTGATACTGATAACCAAGAAGACAGTGGAAATAAAGAGGACGAACCGTTTCAGTCCATTGATTCTCTTGTGCCAATATTAGCTGGTAATCAATTATTACCAGGCTCGGAGACTGCTGCTCAGTGCTATTGTGGCCACCAATTTGGGTATTTCTCGGGCCAATTGGGAGATGGAGCTGCTCTTTATCTAGGCGAAGTGGTGAGTGAGAGTAACGACCGGTGGGAGCTGCAGCTGAAAGGGTCGGGACTCACGCCTTATTCCAGGACGGCAGATGGCCGGAAAGTCCTGAGGTCGACGCTGAGAGAGTTTCTCTGCAGTGAAAACATGTCTGCATTGGGAGTGCCAACGACTCGGGCAGGCAGTGTCGTGGTATCCAGAGAGACGCAGGTGCTGAGGGACGTTTTTTACAATGGCAACGCCAAGATGGAGCCAACAGCCGTGGTCACGAGAATCGCCAAAAGTTTCTTGAGATTTGGCAGCTTTGAGATTTTTAAAGAGCAAGACCAGCTGTCGGGTCGCGCGGGACCAAGCGCCCACTTGAATTACAAAGAGGAGATGATGAAGCGGATGCTGGACTTTACCATTAAGCAATATTTTCCGGAGATTAATGGTGACAAAAAGTACGAACAGTTTTACAACGAGGTCGTGCGTCGCACGGCTACATTGGTGGCAAAGTGGCAGACGGTTGGGTTCTGTCATGGCGTGCTGAACACGGACAACATGAGTATCGTGGGTGACACGCTGGACTACGGCCCGTTCGGTTTTATGGAGCACTTCGATCCAAAACATATATGCAACACGTCAGATGACCAAGGTCGCTACCGTTATGAGGTTCAGCCTGAAATCTGCAAGTGGAATTGTACAGTGCTAGCTGATCAGCTTGGACTCGTGACAGATCGCGCGGAGCTTGATCCTGGTCTGAAAGCGTTTGACGAAATTTATGAAGAAGAGTATATGCGTCTAATGCGCGAAAAACTGGGCTTGTCGGCTCAGCGTGGCTGCACCGAGGACAAGGCGCTTGTGAATACGCTTTTCGATGTGTTGACTCATACGGGCGCAGACTTTACTTGTGCTTTTCGTATCCTGTCGAAGCTTGACGCTTACGATTCCGGCGGGTCTCATGAACAAATGCTAGACCAGCTTGTGGCAGTGTCTGAGACTTTGGCTGAGCAGAAGCGCAAATTGGAGCAGGCATCTAGCGGGATTTCGGATGCCCAGATTAACATGTGCTCGACGCTGCTTCAGAATGATCCTAGACGTGCTCGTCAATACGGCATTACTCCTGCACTCCTCGCACAGATGAAAGCTACTCGCGAGGCAAAGAGGACTCTGGACGCGACCACGGACGACGAACGTTTGAGCAGTGTTCGTACTGCGTGGGAAGACTGGATTGAAGTTTATGTTTTGCGAATCAAGGACGAAGGCACTGCTGCCAGTGATGCTGAACGCCGTAACCGAATGCTTCAAGTGAACCCGTTGTTTGTGCTACGCAACCACGTCGCTCAAAAGGCCATTGATTTGGCCCACCAAGGTGACTATGATGGCGTTGGGCACATTTTCGAGCTGGTGACACACCCATTTGACGAACCTCGTGACGAGCGCGATCTCGTGTACGCTCAGCCGCAGGACCCATCCGCCGCCCCGCTTTGCGTATCTTGTTCTTCGTAGACGAGCACTACTGTCAACTTATTGATAAGGCACGCATGTGGGAAGCCTGTATCAGTGGAGATGGTGCACTTGTCAGGTCTAGCTGCAGACTAGTGACGGAACGTCTTGCACAATTCTTCGTTTTACGATACTGGCAAACGCTATGATTCGATAGTCGTGTAACAAAGACGTTAGACACGGAGATGTAGGAGATAGGTAAAGTTTTGCTATTCGAAAAGTCGCGCGTCTATTGCACCTTGTATGACCGTTAAAGAATTCTGTGTGTTTGCACACTTGGCTTCATTAGCCACCAAGTGTCCTGCAAATTCAATCACATTCGATCAGACCAACAAATACTCACAAAGATATTAAATGCAGACCGCTCATAGGTAATGCACGGGCAGCAACTAAAAAAGGAGATTTTGATCATTATCGTTGACAGCCTCATGTCTGAAGCTCATCAGCCAGCGTCTATGCGCTCTAAATAAAATAATAATAGCAATCCTTCCACATTAAACTACGATTGTGAGCATCACCACTACACAGTGTTGCCCGTGGAAACACGATTTCCAATGCGAAACCGTAATTGTCGAAGCGGACAAGAAACTTGTCGGATGTAATGCTCATGTGTTATCTGCACGGATCATTGATGCATCGAGACAATCGTCGAACATGCGGCCCTTCTGCCCCCCCCCCCATAGAAATACTTACCATTTATTTTGTTCAAGAGAATTTCACAAAACGGATCGGATTAAGCAGAATTGGATATATCGGGCCATACATTATAAAAAGGGACCGGTCGCGAGTGGGGTCATCGTACCGGCGATTTGTAATAGCCAGCCAAAAATATGACTTCTAATCTCAATATGTTATATCCAATGTAATTCTGATGATACAATGCTAATTTTGATATGCCTACCCCACATCAAGATTTTTTCGTATTTGCTGTAATGGCGATTGCGGCACGCGATGAGCTACGAAGCCGAGGTAATGGTTACGACACAGAGAGTAGCGATTAATAACACATTGATAAACTACACATTTTGGCTCTGTTGATGTGATACTATACTTGCGGAGCACACTGCATTATTGAGACGTATATATGCATGCCACATAACACTTATCTGTGTCTGGTTTTTGCTTTCTATTCAGGAGGATGCCTGGTAGAGTCCACTGCCATTAAATACTCGTTTAGTAATTACTTCTATCCGTTTTTCCTTGATGCTGGTTGCCTTGAAGCTGGCTGTGTCAATGGTATTGGCGTCATTGTTGTTGGCGTCGTCATCATGTAAGTGACAGTTTTGCTGACGACGTTGCTGTTAGCAGCATCATTGGAAATTCTTGACTAACTTAAATGTGTTGCACGTATTTTGTGAAAATATCTCTCAATGTTGCCACTGGGAATGCATTTTCCATGATGCTAATGTAGTCATTTCTGCAATATAAACCCATGATAGTTATATGGCATGAATATGTAATACGCATGACACAAGTGCAGTGTTTCTCACCTTCCGCTTTATAGCTCATTGCCTGCCGTCAAGCGCCATTACAGCATACGCGATCTAAATAGTTAGAGTAAGGGTAGGTATACCAAATTTAGAATGGGATCATCGAATTATATTGGGTATACAAAATTAGGATTAAAACGTCTGATTTTGATTGGCCAAAACAAATCGCCGTTACAATGACCCACTCGTGACTGGTACATTAAACGGTACCCTTATAAAAATCTTAAGTGCTCAAAGATTTCCAATATTGCATATAAAATTTTCCCAATACAGGCACCCCGTTCGACGACAGCTGAGATCTTAAGAGCCCAAGCTAGCTGTTCGCTGGAAGCGATTAAGCAAATTATTGATAAATAAAGTATTCTAGACCATTTTTGCTAAGCTATGCGAAGACCGAGTTTGCGTGCAAACAAACTAGCCGCAGACACTGCGCCACGAAGGGATAGCGTTCAGTACTCGACCACCAATTAAAAAGGAACAATGCTTTGGTCCTCATCTAGAAACAAGGTTTTGACTGTAAGCATACTGTGACCAAAATGAATCAGCTATTGCAATATGCCGCTTCTTGCCCCATGGTAACATGACACCATTATCATCTTGGATGGCCTCCCCGGATCAGCGGAATTGCAGCCCAAGATCAGTACATATTAGCGACAGTGGATGTCGGCCATACGACAACCACGTCATTGCAGTTGCCGTTGCACATAAGATGATCGATATGACCGCCAACGAGTACGTGTACGTGCAAGAGCTGTATAATAACGGAGGAAAGTGTATAATCACGTGAACACAAGTTGAGCATTTGAGTTGTGGACAAATTGCCAAAATGATCGGACAGAAAATATGCTTTTGGCTTATAAGAAATCGAATTGTGTACGATGAGGAAGGAATCGAGGTTTTAAATATACAACAAGACTACAAAAGCTGCTGAATAATGATCAGACAATATTCAGCAGCTTTTGTAGTCTTGTTGTACGCGTAAGAATCTTTGATCTCGTCAGCTCTGAATGCATTCAAAGCTTAAATAATGCTGATACTATTCAAGTTAGCCTCGCCGAGTCAAGCATGAACGATCGCAGCAGACATGACAACAATTACTCGTTTTCACCGGAAAAATGTCCTAAAAAATGCAAAAACACTTCTTTTTAGTACAATTTAGTGAAAACGAGTTTACGGAAGTAAAAAGTGGTCAGTGACAAAACGTGATGTTTTCTCTGAAAGAATAGAACTAGAATAAGAATATTGACGACGCGTATCATAAAGTAGAAACCCATTGTCTGCTCTGTTTCTACTACGTGCAGCCTTAGAAACAGTCAAAAAGTCCCCCTTTAAGTTCGTACTCCGTCTCTCATTCCCCTCACTACCAGTCGTTACGATGACAGGCACTCTAAATGGAGCCGAACTCTTTAATGTCAAAAACAAGGTCGTGCTTGTGACCGGTGGCGGCCGCGGTATCGGCAAAATGATCGCCGACGGATTTGTACAAAATGGGGCGAGAGTTTACATTGCATCTCGCAATCTCGAGGTCTGCCGAGCGACGGCAAAGGAGCTCAGCGCTACGGGTCCAGGCGTCTGCATTGCTGTGAGACTTTATTATTGACCTGTCAAAAATATATGTAACGGTTTTAAAAAAACTTTTTTCGTTATAATCTGCAGCTGCAAGTGAATTTAACGAGCGAGCTCGAGTGCCAAGCTCTGGCCAACGAGATCATCAACCGAGAGTCTTGTCTTGACGTGCTAGTGAATAACTCGGGTGATGGCGCCGACACTCCTGTGGAGAACACTCCTGCCTCAGGTTTGCTTGCTATTTCTATTATTTTTTTATAAACAAATTATAGGTTTTTAATTTTTACTTCTTTTTTGCTGACCATTCGACTTGAATTGATTCGTGTGTTTTGTTTTGTTTGTTTCCACATGTTGTAGTTTGGAGCGAGACGTTCGCACTAAACGTGACATCGGCCTACCTGTTGACGCGCTTCCTCTTGCCCGTTCTTGACGTTGCTGCTACCTCTCCGGACGCAGCTCGTGTCATTAATGTTGGGTCGATTGGAGGGCTCATGCCGCAGAAAATCAACACGATGGTGTACGATTCGTCCAAAGCTGCGCTTCACCACATGACCCGTGTGCTGGCAGCCAAGCTGGCTCGTCGCCCGAATGGCGGCCATATTCTCGTGAATGCCATTGCACCGGGGTACGTTCCGTCTAGGTTGACAGAGGGTGTCGCGTATGTAACGGGCAAACCCTTCGAGCAAATGAGCGAAGCGATCCCTATCGGGCGGATGGGCGACAGCGCGGATATGGCTGGGTTGACGATATTCTTGGCGTCCAAGGCGTCCGGATGGATTTCTGGACAAGTAATTACAAGCGATGGTGGGATGGTTGGTGCAGCTGAGGCTGGTGTGGGTCCATCCAAGTTGTAGGCGGCTTGGCACCGCGAAGTTTATGGCTTCTTCTACACTATGCGACCTCATGAGTAGCTCGGATGTAGGTGGTGAACCTCTTCCCTGATGACTTTTGGTTTCGTCTTTCAAGCTTGCGTGCTAAGTGCACAAGCTTGCCACTTTGTCGGATGTACAATGCGTTGTTGTGCGCTATAGCGTATAAACATTTTGTACATTCCACATTGAACATGACAACCTTCGATAACTTCGATATGGACTGCATCTGGCTGAAAGTCTGTATTTTGTTTTGTTAAGTCTGCGGGATTACATGGGTCACGTTTCAAAGCGTTGACAAAGCCTTTTTACGTTTTTCGGGTCGATGCAGATCCGCGACTGGACCGGAATTCATCACACTGACGCCACGCTTGGATACACAACTAAGCTTTGGATCTACAGACCTACCATGCAGCGCAAAGCCTTGGATAAATGAGCTGTACAAGTCGTGCGCTATCAAGATTATGTAAAAAAAACAATACTCACCCCTGGATCGAGCTTTATCGTTTTGTTCTTAGTAGTAGTAGCGCGTACTAGCCATCCAGGCGGATGCTGCTGTAAATCGCCTTGTCGTTAGCGAAGAGGTATGTCTTTTTAATTTGTGTGTTTACGTTCGACATGCACAATTAATTGCGAGCCCGAAGGGTGAAGCTATTAGTGACAGTGCGCAAGGTTGAATGCCGATCTTTTCAATCGTACTTAACTGTGTGTGTGTCTGTCTGTAAATAACGCGGCTAGGTGTACCTCGTGCGAACTAAGTACGATCTAGCATGTCCCCTTCTCATAGGTATACAGGTATATTCAAAGTCACTCTTTGGCTAGGTCACTATTGTGACACGCGCATGTGATTGGCTTAAAATTGGTCAGTAGTGAAAATAATCACATTAGCAAATGCTTGACGCTCATAAGCAAAGGCTGATCGGGTTAATATAGACATTAACAGCATCATACACATTCTTCAGTGATGCTGCTGTTGTATAGTGTTTTGCAACTTGATTCAGTTCTATGAACGGAATAACTCATATCAAAGGGCAAGCTCCAGAACTTGCTCCCCTATCTCAATTTTGGCTCGGAGCCACCCTTGGTACTTATTCATGCCTTGGTATCTGTTTTTTGCCTCATTTAAAAAATATTTTTATTTAGCTCCTCTACATAAATCGGTATATATGATTTTATCTTACCGATTTTTATCTAAAGAGGAGGATATTGCAATTTCATGGTGATGAAATTACTAATTACTGATATTTAGAAAATATTGTGTATATTTTTACGTATCACAATTATACATCTTGATAAAACACGATATAAACCTGCGTAGATATTGTCAGTAAATGTCCAGTTTTGCCCTTTCAACTACACAGTCGTCAATATTCCCACTCATTACAATATAAACTGCGATTAGTGAGACTTAAACACCTAATTCTCCTTTTATACCGCCACACCACAAACTTATCCTATCTATATATACAACACACTAAAAGCATACACTGTTTTTCACTAAGTGGAGTCTTTCGACGTCATTCCGTGTACCGATTTCTCCATGAGTTCTCTCGGTCTCAGTAGTCTCTTCAACGTGAAGGACAAAGTGTTGATTATCACGGGCGGAGGTCGCGGCATTGGCAAAATGATGGCTGATGGATTCGTGCAGAACGGAGCTCGAGTGTACATTGTCTCACGTGACTTGAAAGCGTGTAATATCACGGCCCAGGAGCTCACGGCTAGAGGCTCCGGTCAGTGCTTTGCCGTAGGGAACATCGAATTTCCACTTGTCTTAAACCACATTGTCCCTTTTTTGGACAAACTTGACAAGTTTTATGATTTTTCAAATGCATTTGGACCCAGCTCGAAGCTAATTTGCAGAGCGAAGCTGGTTGCAAGCAGCTGGCAGCAGCTATTGCCAAACAGGAGACAAAAGTTGATGTCCTTATCAATAACTCGGGCGTCTCATGGGGAGGCGACTTTGACCATCACCCCGAGTCTGGTATCGCTGCAACTTTATGTGATATGACGCGTGTTGCCGCATGATTTGTCTCACACGGGTTCTTTTCGTGGTTGTGCATTACACTGAATTGCTACTAGCTTGGACCAAGGTCTTGATGGTAAATGTGACCGCGCCGTTTCATATGATCAAGTTCCTCTTGCCATTGCTGGATGCTGCTGCCGTGACTTCGGATGCTGCACGCATCATCAATGTTGGCTCAGTGGCTGGTCTCGTGCCCCAGCCAATCGACACCATTGCCTACGACACATCGAAAGCAGCTGTCCACCACATGACGCGCGTACTGGCAGTAAAGTTGGCGCGTCGGCCAAACGGTGGTCATATCCTTGTGAACGCCATTGCGCCGGGATTGCTGCCGTCCAAAATGTCGAAGGGTATTTCAATGGTTACTGGCCAGACTATGGACGACCTTGCGGCGAGGATCCCGATTGGGCGTCTCGGCCAGGACGTGGATATGGCTGGACTCGCTATTTTTCTGTCTTCAAAGGCGTCAGGGTGGATCAGTGGCATGGTGATTGCCTCGGACGGTGGACAAGTGTACGCTGCG
Source organism: Hyaloperonospora arabidopsidis Emoy2 (assembly GCA_000173235.2). Taxonomy (NCBI): domain Eukaryota; phylum Oomycota; class Peronosporomycetes; order Peronosporales; family Peronosporaceae; genus Hyaloperonospora; species Hyaloperonospora arabidopsidis. The sequence continues at coordinate 567,797 of JH598060.1, forward strand.
GAGACTGGTGTGGGGTCGGCTAAGTTGTAGGCTGATGGCAATCAGATTTATATGCTTAAGAACGTGCAGGTAGCTACTGCTGGACGGAATGTGCACGTGCTTTAATCTGCTCCTTGTTGCTATTCACGATTTGTAAATTTTCGGGACGCATATCGTCATTGGTCTGACACATGCACTATGTCACTGTACAATTCAATATATGTATCACATACAGCAGCGACTTTGGCGCGTTCGCTCGAATCGATTACGGTTCCAGTCATGCTGCAAATTTACTGACGGCCAAACGGTTAGCGTAACCAATGACTCAAAGACCACAGCAACCGACCTCGAATGTGGATTTTGAACTCTCGTAGCTAGGGACTGTAGCCTTGCAGCAACTCATATTATACATAATGTAATGCTCGTTCAATTCTGTCACATCTTTCGACACTACTCTGCTGGCACCAGATTGATGCAGTATGTTGGATACGACCAGATAGGAAAGTGCCAGCGATTCCCAGTGAAGCCCAGTTCTAACGAAGATGCTATCGGAATGACGAAAATCGCGAGGTAAAGGGAAGGGACAAAAACGATAGGTAATCACGTCGGCAAGATATCCGCCTGCGGAAATTGACATGCGTGTAGAGCGAAGTTTTGGCCACCAATTGAGCGTTTAGCTGCTTCACGAAACTCACTACTTTAATTGCTGAGATTCTTGGGTGTCTTAATGGTCTTCATGATTACACATTGCATTTTGCGTTATTTATGAACATTTCTACCTAGTGTTGACGGATGCCTGTTCCTCAATTATAAAAAGAACGCGTATTGTATCATTGTAAGCGTCGTCCGCACCATTCTATTGACCGAGTACTTTCAAGTAGAGAGTTCGTAGCACTCTTGACAGTTCTTAGTGCCATATATCATCGTATACTCGTACAATGCGGCGATGTGGTAATGGTTACCAGATGAGGTGCGAGACAAAGGCGTTGTGACGCTCCTCCCTTGGCCATAAAATATATACAGCTACATACTCTATTTCACTATTCAAGTAATCCAGAGATAACCTTTTTTCAACACAGCTGCACCGTTGCTCGTGTTGTTATTGTGCCCTTGAAAAGACGAGAGCGATTAAACCCATGAAGCACATGCCTCGACAGTCTTAAACTACGGTGACGAAGCCTAGAAAATTGCCGTTGCTTCTGTCACCGTTCCCTTTTGTTTCTTTGGTGACTGACAGTATTTGTGGCAGCAACAACAAAACGAAGAGGGGGGCGGTATATCATAGAGACGAGACTAGTTGTGCAACAAAAGACGGGGAAGCGTAGGCATGAATTCTTGGTAGCCGTCAAAAATGTTTATGAGTACATCCTTATCGCCGAGTTTGATAATACGAAATTGCAATGTTGAAAGCACTGTAGATGATGCAGTTATATCCGTCGCGAGGAAGTTGAAATGCTTTCTTGCGATTGTGCGATTGTAGCGGCATCGGCATTGAGCTTCATTGCTTGGTTTTGTACCATCTTCGTGTATTTCTTTATCGATAGCTCTGTCGACTTCCGCGACGACGTACTTTTGTATAGCATTCGCTGTAGGTTCGCATGCTGCCATTGCAATGCTGGTCTACTTCAGAATTAGTTCTGACAAGATGCTAGATACCCAGAACTGATAGTGAAATCGCTGGCAGGAGGTGAAAGATTGCTAGTTCACGCAGTACGCGTCGGGGCTCATTGAATTCTTTGACGCGGTACGACAAGCACTCAATCTGAAATGAAATGAAGGCAATGAGATGCAGTTGATGGTTCGTGTACAGGTTGGCTCGAGAATATTAGGTTTACGTACTCTGATACCACATTCGGTGCCTCGGTGCCTCGGTGCCGCTAGGTGTTGTATTGTTCACGAACTTTTGATCACGCACAAGACCTGACAAGGGGTCGTAGCAGAAGACTGAAATCGACTACTTCAGACATTCTGTGATGTCGGTTTGAGTTGTGAGAGCTGCGTCCGCGCGAGACACGACTTAAAGAAGCAGTTAGACGCAGATGTTAAGGTCAATCACATCAGGTAGACGTGGCGGATCGTGCATTAGGGAGCCGAAGTATGGAATGCCAAGCCGCGGGAGGAGTCTGCATCGCGACGTAGGGAAGTGTACCAGAAACAAGAAAGAACTAGATGGAAGATTTATAAAGTTGTGGGTACGTGTGCAGCACAGATAGGAATAATAGGACGTGTGCGTGTGTGTGATCGTCGCAGACCAGACCAGCACATATGTTGCAAAGGAGTCAACGCAGCACTAAGGACCTTCTTTTTACAGGAATATTGGTTCATTCTCGATGGGAATAAGTTGCGTTGGCTACTAACGGGTTCTGCCGTATAATATATCCTGTCCGAATATAATACCCAAACCATATATAAGGTACACAAACAGTATTATACCGTGCCCATTAGTATACCATATATTGTTTTGGCAAAAAACCGTTTTTTACCAATTATTGCCTTAGATAAATGGTTGGCAGCGGTTACTCAGAAAAGCCCGTTCACCTTCCATACGTTTAAATCACTAGATATCAAGCTTAATTCGCATTAGAGACCTTCATCCTCTAGTGCACACCAGGCGCGTTTCCAAGACCAACCTCGAGAAGCGGGAAGTGATCAAGTGGATCGAAGGTCCTGGTGGTGGGGTTCCTACGCGCGCATTGAAGCACTTTCAAGCGGAGCGAGGGTGGAAAGTGTCAGGGGCCCAGATTCGCTACTGGTGGAAGAACCGCGAAGCCATCACGAACTCCCCCGCGCTGCAGCTACGTATGACAGGTGGCGGTAGACACCCACGGCTTGGCGAGGTAGATGATGCATGGTACACCTGGTCGCTGTACCTGAATCTATCAATGTATCGGCATTTGCTCGTGTTTTTATTGACACGATCTTTCGTCTTCATGGGTTGCCTCGTGAACTCGTCTCTGATCGAGACCCACGATCCACTGCGGAATTTTGGCGATCCGTGATCAAAACACTCGGAACGCGCCTTCAGATGTCGACCTCTGACCACCCTGAAACAGATGTCAGACAGAACGTGCAAACCGCGTTCTTGAGAAAATCCTTCGGGGTTACGTCCATTCGTTTACGAATTGGAGCGAATTCTTGCCAATAGTGGAATTCGCCATCAACAACTCGGTGCATACATCGACGGTGCATACACCGTTCTTCGTGAATGGCTTGCGCCACCCACGCCTACCCACCTTCTTAGAGTGTAACTCTAGTTGAGGGGGGGAGGTACTCATTCGAGCGAACGCCAAGTCGGCTCTCAATCATCACATACTGACCACGAGGTCACTACGTATGACGCCGATTTCGATCACATCGACTTCGGTGAAGAAGAGGAAAGTAAGAGCGAGGATGCTCGTGCTACCCAGGTCACTAATCTTACCGCAGTGCGCTCCAAGCGCACTACAGCCAAAGACAGCGAGTCAGCAGATGAATTCATACTGGCTCGCGAAACGGTTGTCCGTTTCGTGCAAGATTCCATTGCAGAAGCAGTGGACCGACAAAAGAAAAATGCAGACAAGTATGGAAGGGAAAATGTTCTTTCATTCAATGAAGGTGACCTAGTCCTACTATCTACGGTAAACTTACCTCGACACATAGTGACTAACGTGGGTAGTAACAAGTTACTACCCAAGTTCATCGGTCTATTTCGTGTGCTGCGCCGCATAGGCAACGCATACACGATTGAACTGCCACGTAAGATGAGCACGCATCCTACGTTCTACATCGGTCGCCTTAGACCTTATCACCAGTACGGGACTTCTTCCGGTGAAGAAATCCCTTGCTCTCAAGCATCTCCAAGAGATGCTTGTGTTCGCGGTGCTGACTGTCAGCCCGGGTCTGAAGTTCGGATATCTCCCCGCGAAGCCGAGAGATATCCTGACGAGCTTTCACTAGCTCGTCGCGAAGAGAACGCTGTGTTCGCTCGTTCTCAAGCTGAGCAAAAGCAAAATCTGATCGATCTCTCTCCCGTTCCGAGGAGAAATGTGTCACATTGTCGACCAGACCCAAACGTCGGCTCCTCTCGTGCTCGAGATCCTCGCGCAACTCACACGTTACGCGCTCGATCTGGATCACAGTATCAGATTGAGCCTGCAAACCCGTCTGAGAACGTGTTTCCTCCGCCGCCTCATCCATTGATTGATGCGCGCGGTGGCCAAAGCTTCCTCGTGGAACGCTTGTTGAACCACCGCGATGTGAAGGGACGTCGGACGAGTTACCTCGTCCGGTGGCGCGGGTGTCCACCCTCGACAGATAGTTGGGAGCCTCGATCTCAACCGCTGGTTGATGTTTTGGGCCTTGTCGAGCAGTATGACAAGGCGCATCCGATGCCGAAGAAGGCCCATCGGGAAACGAACGCCCAGCGCGCTTGTAGAGGGATTGCAAATTAGCTATTCCCTCGTACATCTCTTGAGTGGCACGTACCCTCCACCAGGGGTCATTCATCGAGTAGGCTTCCTTTGGAGCTCGTGCCAAGTTATTCACACAGTTTTGGCACGCATCACCCATGAGGCATGGTAGCCCGGCCTCTCTTGACAACCGATGCAGTTTGAAACGTGCACCGGTAGAGGTTCGTTTCTCAAACCGTTTTCGAGCTAGCATTAGCTTGTCTATCCAGGCATCACGCCCAATCTCACCAACGTTGTGGATGAAAGCGTTCTGTTTGATCAGATCGTTTTCCTGAGATCGAAGAAGGAAAAGGTGTCGCGTCGGTGGATTCAAGCATCTGCACGCAAGATCGCTGAAGCTGAGCTAGACGACGATGACTTCTGCGCATCGGACAAGTGGCTCGCTCGCTTCATGACTCGCTATGGCTTCTCTCTCCGACGGACGACCAACCTCACCGTATTGAGTGACGACAAGCTCACTGCGCGTGCCGTGCGATTTCTTACGTACCTCTCATCGAAGAAGAGTGAGCTCAACCCCAGCGGCACGCTCCTGATGGAAGAGACGGTAGTATTCTTCGAAGACCCGCGGCGAGACACTGTGGACTTTACCGGCGCACGTCATGTCGTTTTGCTGTCGACAGGGTTCGCTTCGATGCGGATCACTGTTGCGCTTACTGTCACAGCCACGGGGACAAAGCTGCCACCTCTTTTGATCTGGAAAGGCGCGAAAAACCGATCCAGAAGAGCGGCGCGGTTTACGTTGCGTATCAAGAGCGTGTCTGGATGAACAGTGAGCTTCTCATTAAGTGGATCGACCTGATGTTTCCAGCGCTTCTGAACTTCTGCGACGGCAAAGGAATCGTGTAGGACTCGATGCGAGCGCATATAGCGAAGGACGTCAAGGCGAAGTGCATCAGCAAGAAGATCGATATGATGGTTATTCCTGGAGGTCAAACGCCTTACCTGCAGTCAGGGGACATCGAAATATTCAAGTCGTTCAAAGATTGTCTATCCAGCGTGATTGAGGACTGGAAGAGATCTGATCGGGTGCAGTACACCAAGAACGGAAATCCGCGGCCACCGAGTGTAGAGGAGGTGGTGGCTTGGGTCAGCGATTCCTGGAAAGCTGTCCCCAACGATGTTGTCCGCAAGTAAATTGCCGCATCTGGGTTCGCTGTTGACTACCGCGACTGGCACATTGCCAAGCACGACGTGTAAGGTAGACTCTTTCAGTGTAAATGGGTGAGTGCTGACGAAGAAGCCTCCGATGATGCAGATGGTACTGATATTGCAGATGAGTTTGACGATCTAGTCGTTGAATAGGGGCATTTCATTTTGTGTTTGCAGCGCTTTTCTTATGTGCATCGCAATAAATCTGAAATAAAAGGACTTACGTGGCGGTTCCAGATCCCCCCTGTGGGGGTTATATCTGTGTGATCGCTGCTGGGTTTGGACCCGAGATATTTGTGTAACTGACAGCCATCTACACGACTCCACCACTGCCGTCGTTTATTATCCGAAAGAAATTATTTTTCTCAAATACATGTGAATTCATAGTGTACCCTGCCTAATACAATACCTTTTTTGAAAATTAGGGTATAATAGGGGAATATAATACGGTATATTAATTGGCAGAATACGCTAGTTACGAGTAGAGAGATTCATAATTGTCCATTGCCCAATATTATCATGCACTAGAAGACTGAAATCGTCTAGGCCCAGAAATACTAATTACGAGTAGCCCCGTTAACACCGTCAATATCAACGTGCTAAAGCAGCTTGCCATTCGCACAAGCTCATCTGTTAGTAGTGCTCTGCATAACTAAGGTTTTCTATACACAACCTGTGCATTCAGGCAACATATTGTACTTTGACAATCACTTACACTAACGATAATATCCTTATTTCAGTGGCATTATTCTAGTCGTGTCACGTCATATGTCGAGGCAACAGGAGGACTAGGTAGCAAATGCAACATGTACTTCAACAAGTTTATTAGGCACCAGACATTTCATGACAAAAGAAACGGAATGCATCACGTCACGATGTTAAGTGCGTTAAACAATAAAAGCGCAAGTCGACCTGACACCTCGAGTCCGGCAGTCGCTGATCCATCGTCTATCGCATCACAATATCGCACCCAGAAACTACTTGCGACACGAGTTGACAACAGAAAGGAATCAACAAGTTGCTCGCATCTCGATTTCACGGCGGTGTGGATGGGCTAAGCAGCAGGGCCAATACTGGGTGGCGCACCAGCCGCGGCACCACCATCATCCACCTCCTTCGTATTCGTGAGCATTCTTTCCTGAAGCTCTTTATATGCACGGTTGACTTCTTCGAGCGTCTTACCGATAGCAATTCTGTCCAAGAACTAATTGAACCTCTTTATAAGCGTCCGCCACTTTTCGTCCAGTTCTACATCCGCTCCTTTCGCACCCTTCTGGGTCCTGTTCAAAAGTTTTCGCACAAAAACCTTGCCTTTTGCATCACAGCTTCCTTTCGCGCAACGTTCTTCACCTCTTTCGTCGTCTTTCCATAGACGCCACTAGCTAAGATCTTGGTGACGGACCCATTTCGTCGACGGCAGCAGCTGCTGCCTGTACTGCAGCATTGCGCGCCTGTTTTGTAGTCTCCCCAAACATGCCAGTGGCTAAGACTGTGCTGACCGGACCCGATTATACAGCGACGGCAGCGTCGACACCATTACGCGCCTCCTCATCGGCCTGCATTGGTGTTGATCCATCTTCCTCGTTTTCAGTATCCCTCAACAGCCACTTTGCGTATTCTCCGTAGTCGTCGCCATCCGTCCCACGAGCTACAAGAGAGACGTCGTGCTCGAGAACTTTTCTCCGGTCGAAGACGCGTCCGCTCTCTAGCTTTGTGCGCGCCCGAGTTCTCCAACTCAGCAGTCGACTCTTCCCTGCTGGTTGTGCTAGTACTTGTGTATTTTGATGATAGTTGTGAACTGAGCAAAATATTGAGTCTTCCTATGGACCTGGCATCATCATCGGGTACTACAACAATATTTGTGGTTAACATTTACCTGGCGTGATCAGTATCACGCAAAAGGTTGGCGACAGCAACGGTCGACCTGCAACACCCCTCCTGACCGTAATGAGCTACTTACCTTGTAACTCGCGCTTCGCCACCTGAACTTGAACTCTTAGCTCCTCGAATGGCGTCCTTTGTTAGTTTCATCCTTGATGAAGTGATACCTTAGAGCAATGTGCTTTGCAGCAACTGATACCATCTCGTTCTTCATCGTTCGTATAGCGCTTTGGTTGTCAACCATGATACTTGGGACAACTTCGATGATTAGCAGCTCTTGAAAAAATTGCCTGATCTATCCACATTAAGACACACTCGTCGCAACGGCGATGAACTCTGCTTCCATAGTGTACATCGCAACAACGGCTTGCTTCTTTTAACTCCACGCTATCGGCCGCCCATTTACCGCAAAAAAGGCGCCTCTCGTTGATTTTCCGTCGACTCGATCACCAGCCCAATCGGCATCGGACCAAATGTTGACCTCGAGGCTTTCAACTGAAACAGCCTCACTTGCCTTCCAGTAGCGCAAGCCACGATCTGATGTGCCCTCGAGGTAGCGAAAAATACGTTTGGTCAGTTCCCAATGACGCTTACGAGGCTTCTCGCGGTGTCTTGACGCAAAATTGGTAGCATACGCTATGTCCGGGCGTGTAGAATTCGCAATCCAGAGTAGCGTACAGAGAGCCTCACGTCCACGATGTAGGTCCACTAGTTCCTCCCTGTCAGTACCATTATAATCTGTGTTGGGATCCATTGGAGTCGTGACAGTTCTGACATGGTCAAGATTGAACGCGCGGAGTGCGTCACAAATCATGCTCTGCTGGGACAAAAAATAACTTTGCTGGGTCTCGTGCACTGTGATACCAATAAATTACTCCACTGATCGTAGCATCTTGATGCTGAACCGTTCTTCCAGCTTCAGTGTAACATCGCGCAGCTCCTCCTCGTCATGAAACGCTATCAGCACATCATCCACGTAAAGTCCAAGAAACATCACCCGCTCGTTTTTCCGCGCTTGTAATAGATGCACGGTTCGAGTCTTGACTTGATAAAACCAAGTGCGATGATGTACTCGTTCATCGTCTCATTCCAGCAGCGACACGACTGTTTGAGTCCACACAATGGCTAAAGCAGCTTGAGTACCTTGCCCACCTCGACGTCCAGCTCTCTTGGTGCCTTCATGTAGATGAGTTCGCGTAACAAACCCTTCACGTGGGCATTTGGAACGTCTCCATGAGTCAGTCGCAGTCCAAGCAAGCTTGATAGTGCAAAAAATAGGCGTACATTGCTCGTTTTGATCACTGGTGCAAATGTCTCCGAGAAATCAATGCCGTACTTCTGGCTAAACCCTCGAGCAACAAGTCTTGCTTTAAAGCGCTCAACGTCACCATCAGAATCAAACTTGATCTTCAAAACCCATTTTCTGTCGACGATGTTTGTACCTTCGTTTGGTTCGTCGACAACCTCCCAAGTGCCATTTTCGACGAGTGCATCGAGCTCTCCCTTTATCGCATCGACCCAGTTCTATCTTTCCGGAAGATTGATGGATTCTCAAACGGATCTTGGCTCTTTCACTCTTACAACCACCATTGCGGCACCGTCAGCATATCGAGCAGGCAGGGAGACATGACGACGCTCACGTCGTTCTGCCAGCGATTGGTTTTCACCAGTGTTTGTATCAACCCCAAATTCCTCGCAATCAGAAACGCTCGATCCATCTCCACTTAGCCTAGGTATGTTATCTGCGCCAGAGATATTGTAGTTGGGCACATCATCTCCAGCACTTAGATCCTTGTCGATACCCTTCTTGGCCGAGTTACTTGATTGGACATGCTGCGATACTAAGATCTTCTTCGTGCGTTTGATGAACAAGCGATGGCCTTCACCCTATCATCATATACGATCAATATGCCGTGCTCACAATTCTTTCGCGTACCCATGGAATTACTCTTGACATGAACCGTGACCCTTTGCCCCCACTTTAGTGTGCGACTAAGATTGGGCTTGTGTCTAGTGAGAGCTTTGATAGGCGACTTGTTACCGCCATTTGCACGTGTCGGTAGGCGGTTTCCGAACCATGACTGATGTCGTAGTGCTTCCGACCATAGGAAACGGGGATCCTTGGCAGCATCAAACATCATATCCCGCATGCCATTAAACAAAGTCCTGTGGCGCCTCTTCACCTTTCCATTTGAAGACGATTCGTCTGGTTCCGTTAGCTGCTGTCGGATACCGCATTTTCAACACCAAGACCTTATCTTGTTCGTGTCAAATTCATTGTCACTCCGGATGACCTTCACTGGCACGGCATATTGTCGCTCGAATCTTGTAATGAATTCAGTCAGTAACGGAAACCAGTCGGACTTAGCACATATTGGAAAGACTTTTCCATAGCTAGACGCATAGTTGACGACATGCAAAGAGTGAGTGCAGCCCCTAGAATCATGTGGATTGATGCGTGTCTTGATATCAACTCCAATTACGGCGCCAATCTCGTCCGTTCGTGCTGATTCAGAAGTATCTTTTTGCGCTTTAGCGCTTCTTGTTTGCTTCCCTCTCGACACGCATCACAGTCACTCTGCTTCTTGTCAGTGATGTGTAGACTATCAGCAAGGTCATGATTCTCGATCATCGCTACATCCTCAACGTTGACATGGCCAAGTTGAGCATGCCATTCTATGATGCTGTCATTAGGTTTTGCTGCGACACTCGCAACAGCTGATACGATTGCCTGCCCATTGAGGTAGCAAAGCCTATTGTCCCACGTCACGCAGCCAACAATAAATTTGACTCCCGTGTTGTCAAGCTTCCACAGTGATGTACCTTGTCATTAAATGAGGTATGGATACCTTTCTTTGCAAGTTGACCAATCGATAGCACATTTTTGCGCAGCCCTGGAATAACGTGCACGTCTTGCAACAGAATCTTGATTTGCTTTCCGTTGACATTTGTCTCCATCATGATGTGGCCACACGTGGAAGACTGGATGGTGCAACCATCTGCGATAGGCACGGACAGATTGCATGCGTATTCGTTTTGCAACGCAAGTCCCGTAATGAATATGTGGTAACTAGCGCCTGAGTCCAGCAACCATTCCCGTTCATCCCTGGTGCCTCTGAATACTGCCCAGCATTTTGCGTACTGACAGTCCTTATCGTCAGTCTTTTGGGTATCGAGAGACTGACGATAAGGACTGTCAGTACCACCACATGAGCTGAGCCGGCCTTTTCTTCTTCGCCAAAACCTCCTTCTTGATTGAGCGGGTTGTAGCAATGTGACCCTCATCCTCACAGAAGAAACAGGAACGCTTAGACTACTTCTTGAATCCCCCTGCGCTGAACGCATCACCAGTTTCATGCCTTGATTACCGCTGTTTCTTCTCAAACTTCGGTTTGTCTCTCTCAGCACGCTCGTACAGATTCGTTGTTCCCTTTGACTTACAGACGAATCCCTTTCCGTTTCCTGTGATGAAGGTTAGATATCGTGTAGCTTTCTCGAGCTCGATCCCGTACTCCATGCTATCTTGATCAATTTTCGCCAGCAAGCTTCTCTCCTCTGATGAACAAGAGTATGATCAGAAGTATTCAAGGATAACCTTGCTTGTATTACCATCCATACGGCTTGCCACAGCTCTCATATAATCGATGTGAGATGTCCATGTGCGTTGGTTCTCTTGGGTGATTCAAGTAGCTTTCCCAGTTGAGACTGGCTCAGCTTACATTAAAAGCGGTTCTTCATGAACCTGCAGACACTGTCGTAGTTGGCAGTAAGTCCTCGATCCGCGAGATACTTGAAATGCCCTAAGGCTGCACCGCGAAAGCACATCGCCATAGCGCTCAGTCTGTGCTCTTCATTCCAGACTATGAGATCGAAGGTCTCAAGTGCATGTATCCGCACATCAAATTGGTACTTGAATGAGTCCCAATATGCTCCAAGTCCTTAGTTTTGCTCTTCTCCGGTGAGCTCGATGACCTTGAAGTCCTTCAATTTGGGTGCACCAACTGGACGATATGCTGCGGAAGATTTCTCCGGTGAGGCAGTGTACATTGTCACATTGTAGTCGGTTTGCCTCGACGCTTGAACTTGTGATCTCAACTCGCAACTTTTTGTTGCAAGATTAAAATGAGTTGCATCATATCCATATGAGCATATGGAGTCATCGGTGTCGGTTGCTCTGATGACGAAGATGGAAGTGGAGGCCCTTCGTTTCCTTCAGGCGTCTGAAACAGTCCCACGTCATCAAATTGGGTAGCGATGTTTCTCGTTGGTGAGAAGATGCCATCATCTTCATGCTCACCGTTTGGGATCATAACCTTTTCTTGGGTTGACGACGCGTCCGCTCTCTAGATTTGTGTGCGCCGGAGTTCTCCAACACGGCAGTCGACTCTTCACTGCTGGTTGTGCTATTACTTATATAATTTAGTGATAGTTGTGAACTGAGAAATATATTGACGTGCTAACTGTTGAGAATCGAGGCTAATGTGAGCGGGAACGGTACTTGTGACCGAAGAAGTGAAACCAAAAGTGAGCTGTATTATGTGTGTTGTCTATTCATCTACCGTGCACTCATGTCGTCGCTTGCTGTCCATTCCTTTGTATTGCTTCGTTAGCTTACCATCCATTGTACTTGACCAATTATCGGTCATGGTCGCGTGCCCTTTTTCTTTGATGTGTTCCACAAGGTATTTGATGCGGACAACATTAATAGAAGTGGGGGACGTCACTGCCTGGCAAGACAGTACTGGTGAACCCCATCACACCAGGACCCGAAGGATTAACTGTATGCACGCCGACCGGGGTTTGAACCGGCAACCATTGGTTGGCACTGCCATGCCTAAACTACTTGAGCTATAGCGCTTCTACTAATGAGTACACTAATCATTTTATATATCATGTACTACCATGACACACATATACACGAGAAGATGCGAACATCCTTCCCATGCACAAGCCGCATCACCGTGAATCAAAACTCTTCCATGATGCGCGCTTGATATCTTGGAATCGCTTATGGTTTAAGATGAAGACCGTGTAGAAATTTTGCGTGCTTGATTTGCCCGGGTGATTTCGTCAAGCCGTCTGCAACCATTTGATCTGTCGGCATGTACTCGAGCTCGATGACGCCTTTCTCGACCTTCTCGCGAAGAAAATCAAACTCAATATCAATGTGTTTTGTTCGTGAGTGAAACACGGGGTTCTTCACCAACGAGATGCAACCTTGGTTGTCTTCATAGATTTTTGTTGCCTCTCCTAGTGCACACCCAAAATCCGAAAGGAGAAACGTAGCAACACAGCCTCTTGGGTCGCAGAGTACAAAGTCATGTACTCTGCCTCTATGATTGACGTTGCTACTGTAGGCTGTCGCATGGACTTCCATGAAATCACACTGTTGTACAAGAAGAAGACGTACCCCATCGTTAAACGACGCGAGTCCAAATTGCTCACCCAAAACGTGTCCGTAAAATTCAGCAGTTCTTGATGGTGGTTGCCGTTAAGCAAGATGCTGTAATCCGCGGTCGTTTTCAGGTACTTGATCACTCGCTTTGCTGCGATCCAGTGCTGTTTCCCATACTCTTCGCAGAAATTGTCTAGTTCTCCCACTCCATACATTATATCGGGTCGATTGCACGTGGAAACGTACATTAAAGCACCGACCAGCTCGCGGTTAGGCCACTTCGGCACAAAATCTTGACCTGACTTGAGCTTTGCAAGCTTCTCGCTTTCATTAGTCGGCGTATACACGTCCTTAGATAAATTGATGCCCAAATTCTCCGCTAGACGTTTAATGTAATCCCGTCGGTTTATGCTAATTGTCTTGCTCTTTCTGTCCCGCAGCAGTTCGATGCGCAGATAGTACTTTAGCTCTCCAAGTTTTTTGATGCCAAAATCCTTCTTGAGTTCACGTTTGATCAAATCAATGTGATGTTGCTCTTGCGCAAATATCATTAGGTCATCAACGTGAATAATCACGAAAATAAATTCATCTTCAAATCGTCGGACGTAGAGACAAAGATCTGCCTCCGCCCTCGTGAAGCTTTGGCCTTCGAGATGTGCTTTTAGCCAATTATTCCATTCGCAAGCCGCCTGCTTTGTTCCATACAGTACTTTGCGCAATCGAAAATTCTTAGCAATGTGTTGATCATCCACTGGTCCATGTAGATCTCTTCCTTCACTTCACCGTAAAGGAATACAGTGTCGACGTCGACATTCTCAGCTATTAAATCTTGTTCTACGCGAGTGCTAACGCGACATTTATAGACTCTTTACGAGCCACGGGAGCGAATGTCTCGAAATAATCCACTCCGGGACGCTGTGTAAATCCCTTGGCCACGAGTCGTGCCTTAAACTTTATGATTGCTCCGCTTGGATCTCTCTTGACTCGAAAGACCAATTTGCATCCAATCGACTTTTTGTCGCAAGGAATATTTACAAGAGTCCATGTCTTGTGCTGCGCAAGCGACTAGATCTCGCTCTCCATGGCACGCATCCAATCCTGCTTGTGCTTACTCTTCATCACTTGCTCATATGTCGACGCGATCTCACAATTATCTCCGGCGCTGAAGCAGTAATGATCGTCGAAACCAGCTTCGTTGACGGCAAGTTTCGATTGTCCTCGGCACAGGTTCGGAAACTCTTGCTCGAAGCGAATAATCGTCTATTTCTTGCGCACCGGCCGCACTAGTGGCTATGGTTTGTCGTCACGCCCTGATGTACTTGATTGTCGAGTCGGAACGGATTTGTAAGGTCGTTCCATCGGTTCTCTCGTGTCATTCGTAGCTCTCGGGTTTCCGGGTTCTGGCTTGCGCATTCCATCCTCCATAGATGTTTCAGTCGGTTCTTGATAATCCCCGCCGTCGCTTAAAATGTCGATTACAGTTGGCGTGCTATTTTTACTTGGTTGCACTGCCGAATGCTCGGCGAACGTCACGCTACGGGATATCACGACTGCCCTTGTACTTTCATTAAGTAGGCGATAACCCTTGTGCTGTTTGAAGTACCCAAGCAGTAGACAACGCACACCTGAGTCGTCAAGCTTGCCTCGCTTTGCCTTGAGAATGTGTGCGTAACATAAACTTCCAAATACCCGCATGAAGTCATACTGCGGTTTGTGCTTGAACAAAATCTCGAATAGACTTGCCTTCAGACTTGAAGCATGCGGCAAAACATTTTTGATATCTACAGCAGTCATCATTGCTTCGCATCAATATGCCTTGTCCATCTTGGCGTCATCCAGCATGCAACGTGTCATTTCGTCCAGCGTTCATTTCAAGCGCTCTGCCATTACATTCTGTTCAGGCTTATGCGGCACCGTGAACTCTTGCTTGATCATCTTGTGCCGGCAAAATCGTTTCATCTCTTCATTGCGGCATTCATCACCATTGTCACTGCGAAAAACCTTTACGTCGACGCCGCTTTCGAGCTTAACATCATGACAGTACTTCATGAAGATCTCGATGATGTTGCTTTTCTTTCACAGTGGGTAGATATTACAAAGCGGCTCTTCATCATCACGAATGTCACGACGAAACTGTAGCCCGACTTGGATGCTTGTGTTACTGGTCCGATAAAATCCTTGCACACAACTGAGTCTTCACCGCCACTCTCCCTTACTGCAATCTCCGCTCCGCTAATGTTGAACGTCTTGCGTACTTGCTTGGCCGTCGTGCATACGTCACAGACGATACTCGATTCTATGCAGTCGCCTTTAACACAACCCCTTGATTAACTTGTTCACCGTCGAGTAGGACACATGTCCGAGTCGGCGGTGCCACATTGTGTTAAATGTTAGCGGAGCGTAAAAGTGAAGGACACTTGTTGGTCGAAGCAGCAAAACCAAAAGTGCATTATATTATGAGTGGAAACTCGTTCCTACCGTTTCTACTCATCTTTCCAGGTCCATTCTTCATTCCAACGTCCCATCAATCTAGAAGATCCTTTCCCATGTTCCTTTCCCATACAACGGTTTCTCTGATGTGGCCACACAGCTCTTCCACACAGCTCTTCCACACAGCTCTTCAGTTGACAAAAATGGGGGACGTCACTGTCTGGCAGGACAGTGCTGGTGAACCCCGGCACACCAGTACCCGAAGGTTTTAACTTTATTTCGTCATTGGGAATCGAACCAGTGACCTCTCGCTTGGTGCTGCCACACCGTTGAGCTACGAGTTCATGTAGATGGGGCACTCTGTTGTCCTATCGCTGTAGTACTACTTAAAGCATGTTCTGACTCATGGACACGCTTATCCCTACGCATGTCCATAACACATATGTCGCATCACCTATTCTTAACACATTGCAGATTCGCTCTCAGCTTTATGGAACTCAGGTCTCGCTTCAACACTCAGTAGAAGAAGCATACCACGCCGCGACCCTGTAGCTACGGGTCGTCCACTTTTCTTTACGATGCATCCATTGCCTTCGATCTCGGTTGTCATCCCGCACACTGTCACCGCCGTCAGAGAGAAGAGATTCTTGCTGAGGTCCTGTACATGTAGTGCGTTCTCCAGCCGAGCGTTCATCCACCCTGTGCCATTCTAAACCCGTAATGTCAACGTTCCTTGACCAAAACTCTTCGAATACGCACTATTCTTAGTGCTGAGCACATTTCGACGGTCTTCATCTTCGTGTACTCGACAAATTCTTCTCGGTCCTTGCACATGTGAGCGGTCGCGCCGCTGTCCATTATCCAGCAGTCACTTTCGCTTCCTTCTATAACGTTGAACGCCACATTCGAGTGGTCGTCTTGCGATTAGCCATCCCCATTTGGCTTCGCCTAGCAGTCACGTGCAAAGTGTCCGCGCTTCCCACGCTGCAACATCACTTGCTAACACAGTGCTTCTGAAGCACTGTGTTAGCAAGTGATGTTGCAGCGATGTGTGTAAGTTGCATAAATCATATTAGGAGTAGTTGTCTATTTTGTACGTTTGGTTAGTGTGTGATTTGTAGCCCGAACAAGACATCGGATTGGCTCAGTCGTCTGGTTAGGGGGATATCACGCGGCTGATTGCGGGTTTCGAGTCCCAGCGTGGTAAAGTTAATTGTGACTGATACTCACGACCTGGTGTTTGGGGTTCACCAGAGTTTCGACCCTCCCGAAGCTACGTCCCGCACTCCACGCAAGACACTACCATTTTGAATAAGACGTAGCAGAGTTTTTACTGCAGATATCTTACAAGAAGTAATTACTCAAGGGTAGGACTAAGAGTCAAGGAGGAGAAAGGACAGGTAGCGTTAGTGGCTGAGAGCCATCGGTTTCGAATCGCGAAACCTATAGAAATACAACTCACTTTTCAATAAGCAATCCCGGTGAAAAGCCGTCTTCGTTTTTCAAAGAACGCTCACTACTATCTTCCCTCTCAACAGGTTATGAGCCCAAGCAGCGACTTCGGGTTTAAGATTGAGCCGTTCGATGGCTCCAACTACGGGTTGTGGAGCTTCAAGATGAAGATGTTATTGGTGTCGAAGGGATTATGGACTGCCTTCTCCAGAGCGGAAGCTGTCACTGACACGAAGGAGCAGCAAGCGCACGCGGCGATCGTTTTGAACCTGGCGCATTCGCAGCTGATGCACGTAATCGGCTCAGAGACCGCGACAGATGCGTGGGGAAGATTGGCGAAGTTCCACGCCACTCAAGACATGGTGAGTCATCTGTGGCTTAAGGAGAAGTTTGCTTCCTTCAAGTATACGGCATCAAGCATGAGCGGTCATGTCAAGGAGCTTGAAGAACTCGTGATGAAGATGAAGAGCGCAAGCTGTGGGCCAAGCGAAGAAGACATCTGCGCGGTGATGCTGCGCAGTCTGCCGCCAAGCTACGATAGTTTGGTGCAGGCGTTTCGCATGGCGGTAACCAGTTTCGGGTTTAGTGATCTGGTTAGCAAGCTGATTGCTGAAGAAGTTCGGCAGGGTGAGTCGGCGCGGATCGAAGATGCAACCGCCTTCTACACGGGCAAGAAGAGCGGCAAGCAAGTAACCAAGAAGCAGCCAGGTCGGCGGTCGAAGAAACCGGCAGGGGCGTGCTTTAACTGTGGCAAGGTTGGCCACTGTGCAAGAGACTGCCGCTCAAGCCGCGGACAAAGGGACTCAGCACATGACCACTCGAACGTTGCATTCACTGCAAGTGAAGTGTCAACAAGCAACAATTG
>JH598060.1:608611-647099 GCA_000173235.2 Hyaloperonospora arabidopsidis Emoy2
ATACTCGCTGCGAGCGTACGAAGATTTCGTCTCCCCTTGTTACACCGACTAATCTCCAGCGTCCAAGTCTACAGTAGATCTGTCTATCTGCCAAATTCGCCATTGAGACCTTACGACCGCATCAACCATGCCAAGGTCGAATATATCGTGAGAACCTTAATATACCGAGAGACCAATAGCGTATAACCACTATCCAACATCCGGAGCAGGGCCAGAACTTCCTTCTCTACCGCTCCACAATTCATCTCATTTGGTTTTTAAGTTCGACTTGTGAACATAACAGGTCAATTAACTCCATCATGTTCTTGTAGCAAAGCTGCGGATACCGCCCGTTCGCTAGAATAAACCACCATCACAGGTCGGCGGTCTGGATCAAAATGTCTGAGTAACGGTGTTTGTGCTACCTTAGCCCTCAACATGGTTAACGCAATGATGGCCTTCTCCCAATGATGAGCACTAGTGTGCCCTCCGTCGGACTTTTTCACTTTAATTGTATCCTGACCATTCATTGTCGCCAGCGGATGACCGTGATCACCTTCTGGTCGCTGCCCGCTGCCATCATCAATCTGGGTATTATAGACGTGATCGTAGCTGGGTGAGCCTTCAACCTCCGCGTTTTGTGAACGCCTGGTCTTATTAAAACCAGCTTCCCTCAATTCGTTTAAGACCGAGGCGTATATGGCGAAGTCTTCAATGAACCGGCTATAATAATTCAGGCTATTTAGGAAGTAGTGCATTTACCGCAACGTCTGGGGAAAAGGAATACTCACCAACGACTCTAGATCCTTCAGGTCAATTTCAATTCCTTTTATTAACACTTGGTGCCCGAGGTACACAACTTTGTTTCGTCCCCGGACGCTCTTTGGTATGATGATAGACAAATTCCACTGATCACATACTTCTAACAATCTGTCCACCTTTTGATGAACAGACGTCCAGGATGACGCTAAAATTAGAGTGTCATCAATATGGGACCCTCGTACTAGAATCGAAGGATTTTGGTGCGGGTTTGGCTCGCCGTCTGTACGCACTGACCTTTTGGAACACCCCATGGTCACTTGACTTCCGTCGATCTCCGATCCTAAGATACCAATATAATGCACTATCCACCATACGGTGATATATCTGCGGAGCGTTCCTCAGCCCGAACGGCATGCGTAATCTTTCATACAGACATATGGGCGTAATAAAAGTAGAGAACATTCGTGCTCTTTCCATCATCTCCACAACCCATAATCCGCTGGCCATATCCAATGAATAGTACCATAGCGCTTTGTCCAGATCCTGCAACAAGTCGTCGATCAGGGGTATGGGATATACCATCAGCCTTGTTTATTGTTTCACTTTTCGGTAGTCTATACACAGTAGTATATCCAACCCATTCTTTTTCACGATCACTACGATCGGCGAAGCCCATGGCGAAGTTGAGGGACATATGATTCTTGCCGATAGTAACCCTTTGATCAGGTCCGCCAACTTTCACGGAACTTTGGGGCGACTGGCCTTATTCATTGTGCGATTGGGGCTGCTTTTCCGACATCTATATCGCAAATACACCTCGCGCAGCAGGTGGGAGGTAACCTCCTTTACCCATCAGAAGGTTTCGTTTCTTCCAAATCAGCTGACGTAATTTCTCTTGCTCTTTGGTCAATGGGACTCCTCGGTCACCCATCTGTATATCGTCAATTTTCACCTCGCTCAGCATCACGTCTACTTCTGGTAAGACTGCCATATGTTGGCCAACATCTTCCGCGAACAACACTCCACTTTCGTGATAGTACAACGAGCACTCGTGTATTTCTTCGCTTTTGTTTGCTGCTTTTTGGCTCGCCTGATGGTCGAACGGTCGATGTGCCTCACCGTCCTCATCAGTGGTCCCGTCTGGGTGATTGGTGGACCGATCTTGCATACGATCAGGTACCATGTCCTTGATGGGTTCGGGAGTAAGTTTCTCCTTACAATCGTCTGGCTGTGTTTCGGACTAGTCTTGCACCATCGTGAAGTCTTCTATCACTTCAGCGGGGGTGTCCATGTCGACAGTCGCTGGCAATCACATCGATATTTCTATTTCGAATTCACTCTTTCGCTCCAGCTGATCAGACATCGAAGCCCATACCCTATCACCGTCATCCCTGTCACTAGTCCTACCAGGTATAGTGATCGCATTAATAACCGTTGGCGCCTGTTCTGATTGTGGTCCTTCAAGGTTATCCTGTTCGTCCACGTGATCAAACACGTCAGCATATCACCTTCCAACTTTTCTTACTCTTCTGCCACGTTTGTCTCCGTTATATCATTCGGCGGTCGTTTTAGAATACGGGTTAGCGTCGGATATGACGGGTGTTCAACCAACGGCCCATCTATTTCAGGCAATTCTTCTACTTTTATGATTGCTTCAAACGCGAGTGCCTGCCACTCCGGATATCGCTGTGACCCCACATACCAGGTGTACGGTATCATATCCGCCGGCATCCATTGCCCGATTGGTGTCCCTTGTTGGATGATCACCTCTTGATCAGTCAGATTGGTCAAGAGAAGGTAAGTCAACCTTCCAGGTCCAGTCGTAGCCGTAGGTACCCAGTGTGAGTGCCGTGTTAGCCACAATTTCGACTTTAATGGTCCCCAACCAACGTTGACTTCTACGGAGTTACCCACCGAGATCCCCAAGTACTTCTCATCCGCGGTAAATCGTTGTATCTTTGCCCCATACGGTGGTCTCCTGCCTTCCAGTTGAAATTTGACTTTTTCTGGCAAACAAACTGTTTCGTCCGCCAGGTCAAGGCGTATTCCGGCCGGTACCATGAAATCTATTCCTATAATTGCTTCCTGTCCCACTTGGTCACCAACCCATACATCAAAGTAGTAGACTAGTGACCTATTCAGCGTGATCTTCACCTTAGAGCGACCTTCGGCCATGCATGAATTCTCTCCACTACCCACTCATTCTTGCTTCTGACTCTCATCTATGGCACAGTCAACCTTACGAGCAAAGGTGGTGTCGATGATCGAGACTTCTACTCCTGTTTCAAACAGTTGGTGGCCTTCTCATTGTTGATTACCCACCCTGCCTCTGCTTGGCTTGCCTTAACCACTTGTTTAGAGTATGATAAATCCAGTAACCAAGTGATTAGCCAGGCGAAAACTTGATTTCCATTTTGGTGGGTGATCGTGCGTATTCGTCCGGTCGTCGCAGACTAGCAATTGAGGGTAAAACTTGAATTCAAACTACATGTACTGAAAGTCCGGTCGTTCAGGATATTAACACTGTCATCAGCCCCTTCTCTCTCAATGAATGCATATATGCATAGCCTAGAACGCTCAGCTCTTACCAGGACCAACCTGGCGAGCTTTCTAGTTTAACATCTTATCAGCGTCAGGATGAAGTATTCCAGAATGTTTGGTCGGCACGTAGCACTTGCGGAGCATGTTGTAAAACTTTTCCATCCGTCATTTGCCTCCTTCGTGTACTTCTCTTAACGCTGCGCACCCGTGGAAACACTTGTCAGAGGGATGACCTCGGCGTCCACATTTCTGGCAAGTCAATCGTTTCCAGCATCCACTATCATCATGTCTTTCGACCCACAATGAGTGCACGAATTTTTTCCTCCTGCAAGATCCTGATCACACTCACGATAACCCAATCTCGGCTTGGTCGGACGTTCATTTCTTCAATCCGTCGTTTGGTCGGTTGCCGTAGTGCTGTAAACACGTCGTTGTTCTCTTTTTTGAGTCTGAACCGCTTATATCTGATTCCGAAGAACTGCCACCGCCCCCCACGTGGATTGCACGCGCGGATCAGGCTGGTTAAGATGGACTTGAAGTGTATGGTTAAGCTGATCGGGAGCAAAACGTGTTTGTACTGACCGGGAGGTTGCCTTGCGTTTCTGCATACGTTCGTACGTGTGTATCGTTGCTTCCAGTACATCCACGTCATCTAATCGCAACAGAGTTAATTGTTTCGCGAGGTCTTGATCGTCCAGTGTTCTATATAATAGTGTTCCACATGGTGACGGCGATAAGCGATATTCCCGTCTTTCACGTGAATTTTTGCTCGCATTCCAGCAACGTGCAATCGGTAAAGATATTTTAATGGAGTCTCATCGGTACGCTTGCACGCGTGATAACACCGACGACCAAAGGAGATGCCGCGTCCAGAGTATTGTAAGAGGAAGCTTTCGAGCAAGTCTTTCCACTTATTCCGTGTCGATCGACTCCATTGAGAGTACTAGCTTCGCGCTGGGGCCGTCAGATCACCAAAATACAGACACTTCTTCCAAGTAAGGGACTTGGTCACGCAAGAAAGCTGACCTGACTTTGCGTACTAATCCTCTAGCGCGGTCGAAGGTACAGCTTTGCTACTGACATTTCAAGCACAACAACTATAGTCGCTATGATATGAAGAATTAGAACCGGACTTCCCTCAATGGAAATACGACCTTGATTTCACCCCGAGGCGGGTGACGCGACTTACTTCGAGTACGTTCCTGTTACGATTGATTAACCGGCTCATGTTGCCTTGTGTGACTCCGGTTACTATGGATCACGACATTTGAAAAGCCACACACTGACCCTTTGGCTTCATCAGCTGCATATTCTACATTTTAGATGCACGCAAGAAACGTTAACATGAAACGATAAAACGTTGGAAAAAGACAAGAACCATTTTTCTCGAGTACTATCTATTATGGGGAAGCGGCGACTGAAAATTTCACAATTTAATCTCGTTTTGGATAATTATTGCCTAAAAAAATGTATATAAGTGACGGCAAGGGAGCAACAAGGTGGCCGTGATCTTTAGATCATCCTTTTTCAATCACACACCGCATTATCCATTTCTTGGCCGCTAAACACCTAAATGTAACGTGAATATAAAAAACTTGCTTTCGTTTCTTGGACTGAATTGCTTATCGAAGGGCGAGTTCTCTAGAGCTTTCATCCCTATCTTTATTATTAATGATATGCAGCAATGTCTATGATCATATTTAGGTGTAAATATTGGATACCCATATTGTTCCCCTTAGAGCAGAATCGTTAGTTTCAGATAGTATAGTTAACTATTCTCTAACTTTTTAAAAATGTTTTCCTCAGTAGCACGAATGTCATCATTCCGATTTCTATTGAATCTTGCTGCTGTCCCCGATCGACAATTATAAGGTGGAGATATTAACACCGCATATCAAAATGCTCAGCTTGGGGTTCGACAATACTCACGATCAATTGAGGGTTACCCGTGCACGAACAATGGATACATATACGTTGTTTTTAAAGCACTCTATGGACTGCGACAGTCTAGACGAGAATAGAAACACCGAGTTGAATCAGTGGTTGCGAAGTAATGGCTCCAAAAAATCCTTGGAAATTCTTGTCTATGATATCGTTCTATGGGCGAGATACTCTTGTTAGCTCTCGTCTACGTCCATGGCATGTTAGTCGCAAAGAATGAAAAATATTGCAAGAACATGTTTTCATTGAGCTGAACAATGCGTATGGAATAAAAGATTAAAGGTTAGGAACATACTACCTTGGCATTGATATCGAGCATAATGAGGAGCAGGTAGCTATCAAGCAATTTAAATATTCACACGAATTTTTTTTACCAAAGTATGGATACTTAAACGCTCACACTACAGAAAATCTCATGTAAGTGAATGTTCATATCATTCCAGCTAGTGACAATTAGGACATGAATATAAATATCTCGCATCGAGAGGCAGTAGGGATGCTCATGTATCTGGATACCAGAACGAGACCTTATTTAGCATTCGCCTTAGATCAATTAAATTGCTTTGTCGCGCGTCCGTCGTCCAATCATATTGGGACCGTTAAACAAGTTATACGCGACTTATCTGGAACTCTTGATTATGGAATCACTTACCTGGGTAAGAAGCGCAGCCCCAACCGGATATTATCGTGAAGGGTTTGTGGCAGCCAAAAAGCGATATCGTGGAGGGGTTTGTGATAGCAACTGGGTCTATTATCCAAAGTACAGGAAAAGCACAACATGATTTGTATTTACATTATCGAATAGTGCTATCGCAAGGATGTTGCGTCTGCAGACAATGCTGCACTGTGAACCGCTGAAGCCGAAAATATGGCTGTGTGCGAAGCATTCATGGAGGCACTTGCGATGAAAAATGTTTTGCAAGACATGCAGCCGCAGAAGAATTTATCATTTCGCATTGATTTGGCAGTCAAGAAACTTATGTGATGGCCAAAAACCTACGTATAGTCGAAGGACAAGGTACATATCAATAAGATGAAACTAAGTGCGCGAACAAGTCGATAGATGAGATAGTTCTCTCTCTACACCCTTTCCCTTACAGTGGAAAGGGTGTAGAGAGAGAACTATCCCGCAGATGCTTTCACCAAAGTTTTGATAAATAAGAGACTGAAAAGACTGTTGCTTTTGCTCAATCTTGAAAATTCTGATAGTCAAAATAGCAAATTTCTAGAAGAGCGTGTTGGAATATATTCGGACACTGGAACAAAGGTAAGTTGTGAAATAGAAGCAGAAAAGATCTGCAATATGGTAAAGTTCTTATAAATGGGAAGGTTATAATGGAAATGTTTGAGCCCGTTAATGAAATTTAGGTGCTTTAGGGGTAGTATATAACGAGCTTATATACTCAGCCTTCACGTTCATATCTAGGCGTGACGTGGAAAAGAACTAATATAAGTGCCAGCAGGGAATTGATTGAAGTCCAAACACACTTCATAACCATAATGTAGCAATAGGCTACGAAGTCGAATACTATCGAACGCGGACTATTAGGAATCGAAAAAGTGGGCAATGCGTTAATGGAGGAGAACATAATAATGTTTTTACATACTCAGTGGAGATTTTATAATTTTATTGTGATCTCTAACGCACATTTAATGATAGCCAGGTAAATTGTCTTGCTGGCACCTCCACCTACGTGCAAAGTTATGCATTACTTCCATTTGGCCTTGTCATAAAGTCGCATGAAGAAGAAATGTGACCGATGGTATCAATTGCTAGAATGTGGGTTGAAATGGGCATCGTTATACGTCCCAAACCTTTGTATTATGTCTACAAATGGGCTGGGTATATTTAATAGCAGGATGTGATGTATATAAAGGTGTAAAAAATATGAATTAATATTTTCAGACTTGAGGTATCGAGCTGAATAGCGCTCTTGTTGTGTAGTACACATTTATCACCAATTGTAATGAAAATGGGTCGCTGACCCCAAGAAGCCCTAAAGGATCCTGCATCACACACTTTGTATTTTTTGAAATCTCTTGGTCTCCGCCACTTTATTTATCTATCGCTGGCATTATCGCTCAATAAGGCAACATTGTATCAAATTTAGACCAATCAGAGAACTAATCACCCATACTGCCCCGAAGCAGCCACGTCCACGACGAGATCATTTGAGATTTATTTACTACCCATTTATGCTATCTTCACACCTTCTTCATATTGGTAGCCTTAACTTTTATCATACCGGTAGCGACACATTCTAACTTTAACAGCCTTTGGAACACAAGCACTTGACTTACATCACACAATATTGAAACTGAAATGCTTTAAAGTATATCTTCACTCAGTATTAACTACATTACTTGAATAATTACACGCCATTAAACTTAATTTGTTTATGTTGGCCTCAGTCATGGCAATCTACGCATAGAAAGACTCCGAGCTATAAGCACAGCTTGGGCGAATTAAGGATGTCGTTTATCGATACGATTAAGTGCAGATGTCGATTAAAAGGCGCTAAATAAAAATACTTTTGCATTGTGGAATGTATGGATGGGGTGGGTAACTTACAGAACGTTACGTGTGACTCTATGTATAAATTTCGTCTGACGTGGCTGGAAACGCAACGGTTCGCTGCAACGGAGATGTTACAATGATTTATAATTCGAGGTTAAGTGTAATTGCGGTAAGGGTTATTTATGTGAATAAAAATTACTGATGGTCCGTGAATTGCACATTACCTCATTTTGCCAAGGAGGGGGAGACATAAAAGTACTAAAATGTGTCTCACATATTAAGCCGCACACAGGCGGGAAATTTACCATTAACAAAAGCTCTTTTACATAGTAAAAAATCGGGAGCGAGCTGTTGCATAGAGTGACGAAATCCTATTTGAATGACTTTCCCGACCAAACATCACCTGATACCGTTAAATTGGCACAAGTTCCGCGAGTAAGATTACCATACACATGATAGAGGTGCGCTTTACGTTTCTGGATAATTTAAATGCTTCTATCGGCTCACGTTCGATATGCATTGTTTACATGGAACATGCCCAACGAAGATGACCAAGACATAAATATCATTATGTAAGGCGCGTTATAATAGCCGCAGTAACGCGGGATGGTATGTGTATTTAATATTAGATTGACAAAGTCGGCATTTGCAGTTGCCCAACAAAAAGGAGTCGGATTAAATTACGAAGCGTATCTAAAAAGATCATGTTACAAATTGCTCTCGAGTTATATCTTTGTCGTTCGATATGGAATAACTGCTTTGCATGATCACCTACAATATAGCATGAGATCCCGTACAATCTCCTTCAATGAGAGATTGCATGAGAAAAAACAAAACTACGTCCCTGGTTATGGGAATTAACATCTTGAGTATGCCATCATCAATAAAGGGTGGGCAAACCGGTTTATGAGGGACGTGTGGAACGCAACTAAGCTGATTAAAAATTTGGGGATAGTTATCCTGACACCCACTTTTAGCTATCCTTGTATCTCTCGCCCCGTTATTTCATATATATAATTGGTTTGTGGCTTATACAGAAGGAGTTTTTGGAACCAGTACCACCGCCACGAGAGGAGGTTAGATTTTTTAAACTGACAGAAGACATATACCTACGTGTATATCGAAGTATAAAAAGTACATTATCAGTCATTTTGAGTCGTAATTTGCGGTCAGCTATACAGATGCTAGATCGACAGTGTTATATATCACCATATCTTACGACAAGTGAAGCATTAGGTACACAGTCATAGTTAAAGGGCTACCACGGTCCTGCTAGCGTACGACCCATTGCTATTAAAACAGAACTATCCGTTCCTTACATCTGTTGTTTCACCCGCTGCCATTACTGCATTCCAAAAAGCAGAAGCTGGATGAGGTAGTGACCAATCAAGAGAGGAACAGCGCAAGTCTGCACATCGAGTCACTCAATAATACCCGCCTAAAATACGATCACAAGTCCAAGATCAAGGAGATGGTCAAGTGATAGCGGGTAGCATTATTCACGCCGTGGGTCAGACAGCCCGTCAAAGCCAGGACGACTATGAAAATAGACGACAGTAACGCAGCCGCTGCTATAAATGATGTTGCCGAAGTGCCTATTGCGCATGGAGAGTGCATAAGTAGATATGGATTATTAACCTGCGACAGTCAATGAAATTGCGAATAATATTGTTGGTCAAAGCAATGTGGCCCGGGTGAAACCACTGTCGCGCAGCCAATAGGGAGCTCACATTATAAGGGTCTCATTGCGCATCGAGAGCACACGAGCGAAATAAATCGCGTTACAACATATAACTTGCAGTGTCATGGTGATGTATCGTAGGCCAATCATTGAATTTAGGTTTTAGCCATGCAAGGACCCATGTATATTTTAATTTGCTTATTAGCCGTAATTTCCACTCCAGTTAAATTTCTTATTTGCAAATTTCCATCTGATTTCAACACTTCAAAAATTATTGGGCTCTTCTTTTTGGGTGGGCGCTAACGACTTTGAAAAAGCACTGAGTGCGCAACAGGTGTCGGTAAAAAGGTCAAAGTCTCCCCCGTTCGAAATTTTTTATCGAATATGACTATTGACTCCTATGAGTAACCCAACACACGAAAGACTTTCATATAATGACTCAGCAGTTTTGAGAACACGTCGATGTATATACGTAGTATCTCATCTTGTTAGTTGTTTGTGAAAGTGTATGAGGCAACTTATGCTATTTGTGGTTGACAGTTCTTTGTAACATACCCGATCGGATAGTTTGTAAACTAATCGGGAACAGAAGCCCGCCCAGATACCTGAACAAATATGTTCTTCTCTCTTATATCGTTTAGCAGACCCAGACCTTGCCAAGACATCGAATCATCAACGACAAATTTCTCAGTCTTGCGATCAACCTCACCGGCGAGATAGAAACCCCTGTTTTGGCATGTCAGATCGCTGTGCAATGGCCGATGCGCACCCACTATAATTGACGTTGGAAGATAATGATACGAGAGCTATGGCTTCAGCGTCTTGGTGCATACACATTAAACCCACGAAGTAATAGAAGCAAGCTGCGGCTAGCTTCATCTCACATTGTTACAGCAGCGATAAATGGCTTACCACCTCCGACACTGCAGTCAAGCACTGTTATGGCAAGAAATTAGAGAGCGAGCGGAGAATCAAATTTCGTGAAAGGATTTTTTTCGAGTGTCAACTTGAGCTGTATTGAAGTTAAACTTGGTTCCATTTGGCTGCTGTACTGACAAATTTTAAAACGCCGCATTTTTGGATGCACAAATGCGTGAGAATTGATGCTAGCGATAGTCGTGTGTTTTCACTTGAGCTACGTCAGTACGAATCTTGGCTCAGACATGTTTTATTTAATAAAAACGAATGACAAGACGCAACTTTCAGAAATAATGAAGAGGAGCGGACTGTCGCCTCCTATTTAAAATCATTTGGAGAATTTGTACTACTTGCATAATTATGTGTTATCATCCACTGTCGATCCGTCATCTATCAAGACGACCGCAGTTTACGGCTAAAAATGACCGATTATATACATTTAAGTACTTGGATCTACAAGTGGACACAGGTAGTCTTACATTTAAAGATGTTTAATGCATTCCAGGGTAGTACATTAAACTTACTCTTTATCAAAAAATCAGGGCTTAAACGTCATGGGTTTTGGTATGAGGGGTGTAAGGACAGCAAAAAATATGTTAAGACAACAATTCTTGAAACTTTATGTCAAGTACTTACTTTCTTCATTGCTAATCACCTATGATACCTTCATATATTAAAGATATAGGTAGTGTAAGAGCAGAATGGTGAGTTTGAGTTAGCCATTTTCTTTATCTAGAGAATCCCCTACTAGATCGCCGCTACCTTGTTTTTTATTTTGTAGGTGCAGTGGCTACATTTAGTATTTCTAAGGACCGACCTCTTCCCTCTTCAGCGGGGCCTACACATCCTCAACCAGATCCACTACTTACTGGATTCTCTGGGGGCCAGCCAGTCCAGGGCCCCCGAATATTCGATGTCGAGGGTTTTATGCTTCTACGAGAGGTCGAGCTCAGTAGTACCGGGGTTCCTGGGTGGTACAACTGAGACTTATGTGTCACACATTTTTAAAGACCTTGGGTTGGTTATAAGGGGGATCTAACCGGCAATCATTGGATTTAAACGGCGGTGCTTACCCGAGGCACCAAGGCGGAATCCCACACCGCTACCTTGTTGTTCAGTTGCCGGCGGTTTTACCCAATTCAGCAGCGATTTCCCATAATTAGACCAAATTGGGAAATTGTTCGATAGCCGCGACTCCAAACAGATACATCTGCGAAACCAGTACTTTTACGTTTTTATCGTTTCGTTTAATTTATTTAAATTGCACAAGCTGCAACAACATATCGTTCTTATAGATAAATCATCTCGTTTTGTATTCTATATTTTTTTTCATCTACTACATATAAATCAGCTAGTGTTCTGCAGTCCAATAGTTCGTGTACACGCGTTATGTTTATCGTGACGAAACATCCTACAACGCCTTGGTCATGACTGTAAATTCACAACGGTAATTACATCGGGTACACTTCATCCCAACCTCGATCGGCCATGTGAGCAGGCATAATACTCAGCATGTTTCGAAAATGACATTGAGACCAAATAGACAGTTCTTGTCAGTGCAAGAGTTTCGATAATGCGCCGCGGTAGCTGTGTATAAACTAGTTCTTTTTCGTAAATTCAATTGTCATGAGTACACGCACGCACAACCATATAGAGCTCCAGTAATATTATTTGCCGAGTCACTACTATCGTGGGATCAAAAGAATCACTCCTATTGTCGTCTATATTGAAATAGTTGGTTGGAATACAGAGCCACGCAATAATTTGCATATTTTTAGCAACCCTGTGGTAAGACAAATCTCTATTATCTGTAGAAATAAGAAGTTACCGACGATGGTGTAAAAGAGTCTGGAAATAAATGGATATAGACCTCGCTTTCCGGATTAAGGAGACATTTCTGGTCGAGAGCATAAACTAGGGGCGTCTTTCTCTTCTCATGACATCAGCCTATATTTCTTCGCGGACTCTTAGCCTGCGTGACACGAGGTGCAAAATACTTAGCCAATTAGCGGCCTTGTGTTTGAGCAGCAGCTCGAGATTAGTATTATGTATCTGCTCCTTCCCTATCGCCTAACGTTCGAGTTCTTCCACAAATATATCACTACTCTTTCATTTTGTGCCCACCTAGCTGCCCGCAGTCGTGGGTCGGAATAGCATGTATTCCCACATGTCATGATCATTTCTGCTTCATGGAGGCACATTCTACATTTCAGCCGCACATAAAAAGCGTAAATATGAAACGATAAAAACGGGGATTCTTTATTCATCTCCCACCTTTTTCTTAACCAGCCCCCACGGCCTCAAATTAGAGCCTCTAATTAGTCAGAAGGCAAATTAAAACTTATTCCATTAATAAACTCACTCATTTGTTTTCACGCTGAGGTTGCGAGGAGTGCTATTCACAGCCAGCGAATTTAAGGCTTTCTGCTATGATTTTACGGACATTGAAGGCTCGAACTGGATAGATCACACTTGCAAGCTGTACCCTTTCATATTCCGTTGTTGTAAACGTAGTGGCGAATTGGCTGCCGTGTCGGTTCACTCGGTACTGTTACTCACTTTCAACACTGTTTGCCGAAATGGTTCCAATTTGCAGGAAAAGAGCGATAGTGCTCAGCACGGCACCCCAGAAGCACAGATTCAACACGACTGTCGTAGATACAAGCATCAAAATTGAACGTCAGCTCGTTTTTTTGCTTTGAACAAAGGGAACACGTTTTAATACAGTAGTTCTACCTACGGCATATCATGTACCAAGTTGAGAGGCAAGTTTAAGATACTTGTCCTTAGGCATGAACTTAATCTTTTTCTTTACCTCATACAGGTACGGCGATAGCAACAGAACTGTGAACGCTACAAGAACATTACAAAATAGAAAGGCATTTACCGGACCATTTAAATGAAGCAGAGCTTACTGGGCATCGGAAGTGCGATCCGCGTAAGCTCCACTTGGCCGAGTGATTGACTACCAGCAGCAACGGAACGTCCATGGACGTCTCCGTACTCATCCATGATGCCAATGCTCTCTCTCTGAAAACTCACAAATGTACAATGAGAGACAGCCCCTAAAAAGTCAAACATCATGCTCTTGACGTACTGGAACTTGTTATAGCGCATAGACACTTTATTAAACGCTACAGCCCTGGCAACAGCGACAAATGGTACCATATGCTGAACAATTTTGTCCATATGAAGACGAGATCAGATCATAGTGAAGCACAATATACAAACCTTTCCCAAAAACGAGCGCGTGCTTGGTGAAAGTCGCTTGGCATTATCCACCATCTTCCCCAGGCCAACAGCCGACGTACAAGACACGAGCATAGCGGTTGCGTACGACACTGAACGATGACATACGAAAAATGTTGAGTAATACACCACTGGAAAAAACCCAATCCTACAAGACCGGTAGACAATCCAACGTACTGAAAATTGTCGAGTTGTCGTGTTCACTGCTAGCGTTGCGATTCGCATTGTTGAAGCCGGCATCGTAGCTCCGATTGAACCACCTCCAGAAGATCGTGTTTGCCAATTAACAAGTACAAGACCCTTAAGGCTGGTAATTAAAAAGATTGGGGATGAATAACTAATCCACAGAAAGGTAGTTGAACTGGAAGTGCAAGGTGGTTGTTCTGAAAGTGCTCTATAATTAAGTTTGATTTGCCTTCTGAACAGTCAGAAGCTCTAGTTTGAGGGATGCGATGTTATATCTCTGATCCTATAACACTTAAAGTATCAAATTCAAACCTTCGTGATATATTCGTTGAGTTTCTGAAGCCATGCTCAAATTTTGTTTGTATATCCACTATCTAAACGGTCCTTATTCTGAATCGCCTTGTGTATCTTAACATCTGACACGAAGCCCTTCATGTGATCTGTTAAAAATTTCACATGGCAACCAATGACATTTTCATGACAGCCACTGAGAAAACCGATTCTGCAGTTCATGCTAAGCTTTTTACTCTTTGCTTTTTGTGTGTGGCAGTACGTGAGAGATCCAAATGCTCTGATAGATGAATAAAGATTGAGGCAAAAAAGACGCAAGCTGACTGATCCTCAAGAGAGCTGTAGACAGCGCTGTATTACCGATTGGTAGTGTTACTCAGAGTCGCCGTCATGAAAAGTGCCCGATAAAATCTTTTCTTCTTAGCCTAATTTTTGGCTAAAGCAAGTCAAAACAACATACACCAGAAGAACATGAAACACCACCACCAGCGATTCCTTACCCACGCAGACTAAGCATGCACAATTTAAAAACAGGTCAGCGCGTTCCTAACGACGAGATTGAATGTCTTACGACATGTGTGTGACGCAAAACACATATGTGACGACCACATATGTGTTT
The DNA here is from genome assembly GCA_000173235.2 of Hyaloperonospora arabidopsidis Emoy2. Lineage (NCBI taxonomy): Eukaryota > Oomycota > Peronosporomycetes > Peronosporales > Peronosporaceae > Hyaloperonospora > Hyaloperonospora arabidopsidis. The sequence goes on from JH598060.1 coordinate 623,297, forward strand.
TGGTGTAGCTGTGACCAATCTATTCCCAATTTGGCCTAGTTCTGGGTAATTTGTGCCTTATTGGGTAACGGCCGGCGATGGAACAACAAGGTAGATAAATATCTGATTGATTTTTTGAATTTATTCAAAACTTTTTTAAAAATACAAAAATTAGTCGTTATTTCAATTTGTAATTTTTTTAAATTAATTAAAATATTTTTAAATTTAAAAAAATATTCTTATTCTTATTTTTTTGTCTCATATTTCGTCACGGCTGCAACACGATTTTTTTATAATATTCGACCGATTGAGGCCTTTATTTGTCGTCGTTATGGTTTCATTCCGTATATACTAATTGATTATCACACGACTACGTAGCCTTTTTCGTAATTAGTACTTCTTGGATTTCTTTGTCGTTTCGTATACCTATTTGTGAAAACAATTAATGACCGGTACTGCCAAAATCCGGTATGCGCTCGTGGTTTTCTTGCAGTATAGATCCTCGACGAAGGTGGATCAGTTCGGTGAATACGTGCTGCGCCTCGATCGTGGAGGCGGAGACTTCCGACGAGAAGTAAAAGATATCAAGATTAAAACAAGGGGAGTCATTAAATACTCAATGGCAAGGCATGTGCAGGAAGAGAAAAACGCCGGTGAGACTACCAACTAGCTAGGTATATGGAAGGAGATCTGTTTGCCGCCATATTGTATTCTAGGTACTTGCATGACGTGCTGTCACTTATGACTTTGTTTTAGATGTTAATAACATCTCGTACATGGCAGTTGTAGTGTAAAGGAGTATGGCAGTGAGAATTGCGTACGACAACGGACCCATTCTTTATGCTTAAGGTGCGCGGAATAATTAATCTTCTGGCACGCACTATTTTTTGCGGATGAATCAGTGGATCATTGTATGACAATTTTACTGTAAAATAAGTAGGATTGGTGGCCTTGATTCGCACTAAAACGTGTTTGTAAATAATCACAAGAGGCTGACGGGGTATGACTGTGCTCACGACTATTGAGCAGCTTACTGACTGCTACGTTCTCGGGAGGGACAACGTTGATGTTGGTAGTGATCAGTTACAAAGGTCTACTTATTTACACAAAATGTCGAGGACTGGTTATTTAGGGTGCACCCTAGGTGCATTGTGGTACGGCTCATGATCACACGGATAAGGACGATGAGGCAGCGCGACCAAATTATTATCCTATAAAATCTAGCATATTGTGGAGTAGTTATACGTGTACGATACACGTCTTATACACAAGTAGAAGTGTGAAATGTGCTGCCATCTGGCTGCTCCACTATCGTGCCCTTTACTTGATCAATAGATAAAATCAGCTATCTACTTCGTAAAAATATGGAGATCTTTGATCCGATCGCGCGCGCTCGTCACTGTGCTATTATAAGTGTTTAACCCATATCACTGAACGAAATGATACAAACAATTGTATTATATTGGAATCGCCTCGTCGGTGATAAATAAGAGAGCAGCGGCCGATTGATCTAATTTTATTTTATTTTTGCCTAATAGGGTAAGTTCTGGCGACGGAACAACAAGGTAGCGGTGATCGAAATATCCTTTTCTTTAATTTGCAGAAGTTATTAGTTTTAGCGACTATTCATCCAGCCTTAACATTTCGTGTTTTATATTTATACAAGGACTGAGGAGCTTCGTAAACTGTACTTCATGTAAAAAGTATTTACACAACATAGGCATTGTTTTGTCGAACACTCCATGTCGCGTATGTAATAAGAAATCTTTTACGAGGGGCGGTTTACATCCTTTTAGCTGAAACGGTGTTTAACACTCACCAACCTCTTTCATTACAAATATGGATCTTATGATAGATTCAGAGATAGAATGCGACAATGTTGTCAATTTATACCTGCATGTTGTTGAAAAAGTGTAAGTAAAGCATATCCTCTGATATTTATCTTGAATCTTCTTCCGTTATCAAAATTCTTTCTCAATGAACACCTTTACTATCTTCATGACATCATACACGATAATCTTGCATATTATCAATCATCACCCTCTTCTTTTCTCCGTGCTACCTTCTACAGCCTAATATCATTGAGTGCATCGCATTCGATTGATTTTATGAAGTATTATGATTGAGGCAGACGACGGACGATTTTTTATTTTGGTTTTATCAAGCAAACATCATACCCTATATAACACAATCTATGATAATTTAAGGCGACATGATCACGCTGAGAGCAGTGAAATTAGTCCGTAGCATTAAAAATATGGTCTGGGGACTCACGTGACGTTACTTGTGAGCTTGCTGCCATGATATTGAAAGAATATGGACAACGAAGTTCAGATTATTTGTAACGAATTAATCGCCAATCATCTGATTGAAGTTTAATGCCTGGTCTTGGAAAATGTGTACACTGTACTTATTGTAAAAGAATATGAAACAGAGCTCAGTTTAGCGCCACGCACACAGACGGAATATGTTCGCTCCACTATGTGTGCAAAAATTCTGTTTTTGTAAAAGGATTACGTGATACGCTTATCCTTACCCGCATATAATGTGGATAAGTGGTTTAGCCTTTTCTAATAGTGTCACTTGACCCTGATGCATTCGTGCCACCGCGGGGTAACCAAGCGTTTAGTGAATTTAGACTTCATAACGAGGTAATAGTCGACTGTTTGAGACTTGCTGACACCGAACTATCGATGTCATAGGTTGTGGTTCAGAGGAACTTCGGTCATCCAGGTGCCGTCTTGGTATGCTATCAAATCCCTTAAGCGAGTTCAATCTGTATTGATTGTGACTTTCAACAACATGAATGGTATTTTACACTTCATCTTCCTTTTTTTTAACCAATTAAAAAAAAACTATACATGATATGCAGGATGTTGAATGATGGATAGAATCTCAATGAGTGATGAATAATGTCTTATTTTTGGATTAATAGATGAAAGAGAAAGCTCTAAAGCTCGCCCTCTTATACAAGTAATTCAGTTCAAAGAACTGATTCAAGTTCTGAAATAGACATTCTATTTCTGGTGCTTGGCGGCTAGGAAATGGGTTGTAAGCTGTATATTAAGAGATAAAAGTGCTCACGGATTGGTAATTATTAGACCCACTCGTTGAGTTTTGTTCATGTTTTAAGATACGAATATGAAAAGTGAGATGGGGGATGAGTTCTGCTCGGTAACGGCTTCAGCTTCAAAGTGCGGCCGACAACTCATAATGTATGCTTGATAAAGAGAAATGAAAGTGTGAAAGAGGCCTTTGCTGCACGAAGATAAATCGTGACCATAACCTCTTACTATTTAAGTATATAAGAAAGGGGAGCACTTAAATTTAAGGGCAATCTATTTAATTTGAGTACCTCAGTCCATAGAACTGAATCAAGTTCTGTATATTCACATACTCTGCGCTCTGTACCTAATAACTTCACCCTTCGGGCTCGCAATAAAGCCTATTCACAATGAAGAAGGGATAAAATGCTACATCGCACTTTGTACGACGTGTAAGAAATATGTAGCGTTATATACAGACATACACACAGTCAGGAGGGGCTAGGCTAAATCGCACTTAATACAACGTGTATGGTACACATAGCGTTACTCACAGACACACATATATACAGATAAGTACTGTTTAAAAAGTTCGGCATTACCTTGCGCACAGTCACTAATAGCTTCAACTTCGGGATCGCAACAAGAGTGCTTACAACAGCATATAATGTATATGTTATCGACTACATGAAGCACTTTAAAGCTTTTTGAGACTCAACAAGCACGGCTTCCAGCTCATCTGTGCATCGTCTTGGGCACGAAGCAGTTTATGCCGCTTACACTTTCGTTTTCAATGAGATAAAGACCAACCTATTTGATCATACGCAACCACAGTAATCATTGTTCTTCTCAAAAAATTTGAAATTGCTCCTTTTACCTCTATAGTGGTACTACCAACTAAAAGCTCCTAAGCACATCAACGATCTGCGTTATGCTGGCGCTGCAACCTCATCTGAACCCACTTCGTGTCAATAGAAGAAGTAGAAAAAGGTGTCACTGCGAACTCATTTTCAAGCCGCATGTATCACAGCTTGAGACGCTATGCGTTTGTTTGCGTCTCAAATTGTCTAAATTAGGTCAGCCAATTCGAGTTCTCATTTCGTGCATTAAAACTGTACTGCCCGCTAAGTTGGCTCATCATGCGGTACTAACCTTAGCGACTGGATGACTTCATTAATGCTTTACATGTTTCAACTGCTTCATGTCATAGATAACATAAAGTATACATTACTTACGATTTTGAATGCAATTGCAAAACATTTCTTGTATTTTATGAAAAGGAGATCAAGCTCTAGAGCTCGCCCTTTAGTAAATTTATTCAGTCGAAGGAACTGACTCAATTTCTATATATTTACGTACCTTGAGCTTATTCACCCTTCGGGCTCACAGTCATTAGTCTCTTTTCAAGAAGCAAGATATTTCTGATAAGAGCGTCTCCAGCAGTGAGTATAACTTAACTTTTTGTGAGCCAATGAGAAATCAGTATAACTTTCGCTCAAACTTATACGCAGAAAACTTCACAGCAGTCGGTGTAACTATATAATAAAAGTCTATTTTTAGCTGAACGTGACTGGTAAAGTTATGATCGCCCTTATTCAATTTTTGGTCCCCAGTTAAGCTCAAGAATACAATACTGCTAGCGTCATTTAGAACCTCGTCGTCGACTTCAAAATCATCGTTCTCCTCTATCAACTGCAGCCAACGACATGCAATTAATCTTCACCAATGAACTGATTCATCTCGAATCCCGAGCCAATGACATGCAGTCATAAAAGTTATCCTGGTTGTCGCAGAAGTACAGAACGTAGGCGGATAACGAAAAAATATTTTTTCTCGAGTTATCCCCTGAGTTATTTTTGCTGCTGTGGCGTACTTTTATGAGTATAACTAAATAGCGTTTTTGATTGGATAGAAAGTTAAGTTATGCTGACTGCTGGAGACGCCTAAGGCATGAATACATATGTCTGTTCACTGGATTTTTATCGACTAGTACAGTTTAGCTCGTCTGTATGATATGAGGTACCGTACAGGCCTTTGACGCAAATCGATCTATAGTCAAGACGTAACTTGTGTAGTAGTCACAAGCATCTTAGCTTTTTGAGTGACATCATTCTTTGTCGCGTCGTATGTACCAACGTCGGAATGTAGAGGGCAAACACATCATGTACTTCCTTCATGATGCTGGGCACTGGATACAAAATGGCTAGCAGATTGTTGTTCGACTAAGATTTTTGTGTTCTACTTAATACGAGCGCAAACTCCACCACGCCTTTGGTCAGAGTCTCCGATCCAATTGTTCCACGTGCACCCTGGAATTACATGCGGTAGGAATGGAAGGCAGAACTGCAACAAGTCGCTTGCGTCACGGGTGCTGACGATATGGAAGGACGAAACTTCAGCAGCTGTGGCAAGCAGAGTGTATTCTTCTGTAAAGGTTAAACTGATCTGTGGTCTGCATTCGCTTAAAGGCGGGTCCAGCGCACTCGCATTGGAAATGAAGCCGTCTCTACCCCTCACAGAGGCACAGGCATCGTCCGTGGTGACAGTCTGATCATTCATAGGAGCCCATGGAGGCCTGACATCACACTTGGAGTGGCCTTACGCCATTGCTGCTGTCTCGGGCTCCACGTCCATCCTCGCGCTGTTCTCTTGGTTCTCCTCAGCACTCTAGGAGCACTCACCAGTCGATTTGCCGCCGAAAACGATAGCGCCGATCTTCTCGTCACGCTGTCCCTCCAGCCTTTTCCGTAGCGGCTCCAAAATCTTGAAGAAGTCCTTGCGCCGGTGCTTGAAATCAAGATGTCTCTCTTCCACCTTTAACGTTGCAGCATTTTGTCGGGCCCATCGCTTTCCCCACAACGTCACCGTACTTCGTAACCACGGCATCGCCCTTCCCTTCTCTCCTCACCAATTTGTACCTGTGCCACGACTTCGAGCGCCTGACACACCCGTGGCTTGCAGAGGGGTGATCGGTAGTCAGTAGTCAAAGGTAAAAGTGAGTATGTATTAAAGACCATGTTACTCTACCGTGCCTAACCGAATGCTTCATTTCGTTCCATCTATCAATCAATCCATTCATCACTCAAAGCCTCTTCGCGTCTATTTCGTCGACGTGGTCGTCCGTCTTATGATCCACGAAATCGTCGTCGTGCTCTAGATCAGGTTGTGAGTCAACAGCTGATAGTACCACGCGTTCTGCAAGTCGTCGTATTCAAACACAGATTTCTACTCTTCAAGATACGTCTATCACGTAAAAGAATCCAGGTCAAACCCGTCATCATTCTTCAGCTTGAAAACAGTCTTGGGATGACCATTGGCGGTTTCCAATGGCTTGGAACTATTCACAAGGGGAACTCGGTTGTTTTTATTTTGACGGGGGTGTGTGGATTGTTATGGTTCAACGATGGCTGGCCGCCACCGTCGGGATGAGTAACGGGGATGAGTGGTGGCTTGGCATCATGCGTGGTGTGCACTTCGCCATTCGCTGTTGCCTTGCCCTCATCTTTCACGGGGTTGGTAAGCCCGGACGTGGTCGTCGACTTCTAAGCATCCACAACGACCGGTTTGCCGCCTGTCATCTTGTTAAACCATTTCTCGATTTTCTTGAACGCGGGGACCTCCAGCAGCATCTTCTTGATTGGCCCGAGTAACTTGAGTAGCTTGCCGACGAACGACACCTTCTGCTTAAGCTCGTGTATTAAAATCTCACTAGTAACGGCTCCCAGCTCACCCAAGTGTTTGTCCACGATCGGTCCGACCTTTTCAGAGACAACCTTAATTCCCTTCGCAATAGATACTCCCGCGGTCTCGACTGGTCCAGGTCCAGTTCTCTCCTCAAGAAGTAGTGCCTCTTCCGAGGTTCCTTGCACATGAGAGTCCCTCAGCAGCCTGTTGGTGTTCACTCTGTAGTCGTCGCCATCCGTCCCGCGAGCCACAAGAGAGACGTCGTGCTTGAGAACAGCCCTTGGGTCACCAGCAGTCGGGACCGAGTGGCTGCAAGACAGCAGAGCAGCCAGCGTGGCCACTGCGGTGTATGCCAGATGCATTTTTCTTGACTGTTGTCGCAGGTGAAGGGGTCGAGGGCAGGAGTTTTTGGTCGTTCGCAGTTGGTCGTGGGCTATAGTTGGTTGTGAGAAGCTGGTCGTGTGACAGTGAATTTGGAAGTGAGGTGTCAGGAACGCAGTCTGTAGTATTTGTAGTAGGGCTCCGTCCAGAGCAGGATGGGACGGGATTGGTCTATCCCGCGTTTCATCCCGCGTAGGATGGGATGGGACGCAGGATACTGCGAGACGAGGTCATTGAACGCTTTACCTTACATATATTTCGAAACGACCAGATCTGTATACACATGATTGCCCCCATATGCGCTGGAAGCGCTAAGAATAAGGATAATCGTTAGACGGTATAATGATCCGCTATGGGATCAATGCTTACCTGCTAGAACAAGTGTAGAAGCTAAGTACCGCTTCCACTAGATCATAATCGGTGTTGTTGATGGTGTACTCATGCAAGCAGGGCTGATCATCAATGCAGTAGAGTTCCAGCGAGTAGCGAAGTCTTCAAGCATGAACTACCCGAGAATGTTAGGCTGTGCGATTGCTCGAAAGTAATCTTGAAGTTCAGCGGAACAGTAAATTATCTAGACGAGCTTTTGAGCAATCGAGTTACTACCGAAAAGAAACTCACTTACACCAGGTATTGAAGTCGCGATCCCCCAGTAGGCTAAGGGTGTCTAACCGGGTCGTCGCTGGAGGCAAACAAATCATCTTTACGATGCTTGAAGCATCTATAATGCCTCGATGCATGCCTTGCCACAAAGGTCGAATAATGTCAATATATACTGACTTTTTCGATGTATACATATAAAATAGATGACAATTTCATTGCACGCTCTCTTGATTCCCAAATCTCATTATGAGTAAAAATTCAAGAGAATCTCAACGTTATATATTACGATAATTATAAAATGCAGGATGGTAACGACTCATCCCGAATCCCTTCTCGCGCGAGATGGGATACGGGATCCGCGGGATGGGACGCTGCAGCATAGCCGTCATCAGAGATGACGACCACCGTTTACCCACCGAATTAGCAAGGGGATCGGCGATGCTGACCAGGCTTAGAAGAGCTTTATCAGCACGAGAGCGCCGAACGCTACATTCTAGGGTTCAGGGCATCCGGTTATGACAGTGCATCGAGATATTCGACACCAGCACTGCGCCTTTCAGATCACCATATCATGTGGTGAGCCACGTACAACCACCGGGCCATTCGACACCGGCGTTGCTAATCTGGCTTAGGACATTCCAGAAGTCTTGTTCACATGAATACCGTGTAATAGACTATCTGTTCCTCTCTCTGACCAGGCTTAGAAGATGTCAGCCATCCTGTTCCTCTTACAGATTCTATATTTATGCCTGCCTCTTTCCTCGCCTGAGGTTCAGCTATCATGTTCAGCAGGTCTCATCCGAAGTTGTACAAATAGGCAGGCATAAATATAGAATCTGTAAGAGGAACAACGTGACATGCGCGCAATGAGTTAAAGCTTGTGATGTGCTGTGCTCAACACGACGAGCGTTTCGACACAATTGTAGATAGCGAGTCGTCGGTGCTGTTGGTTAGTGTTCTAGGCAAGCAGACAAAAAAGTCGGGTACACATGAGCACATGGCCACGAAGGCAACGAGTCCGCCACTCCGAGCACTCATTCCGTGCCCTCCCAGTGCCTATTTATACGCATGTATTGCTGACGTGGGAAAAAGATCTGATCTCAGGCTGATACCAGGACCAGCAATCTTTCCATCGCTCGTCTGCTTCGGAAGCCTATTGATCTCGTTTTGTGCTAAGCTGTTGTTGCCAGCACGCAGCCGACACGACCCGCCCAAATCTAAATACAATCGAAAGTTAACGTCCTGCAGAGCAATTTATCGATGGGACTAGTATGTAGCGACCTTTCTGTTTTAATCGATTAATATGTAGAAGCGTCTATAGACGAAGTGATGCCGAGGCTGAGCTGCAGCTTCTCAAATTACATATGGCATTACTATCTGACGCGCTGTGAAAAAAAGGTTCTCGTTAGAGCATCTACAGCAGGCAATATAACTTAATTTTCTGTCCAAATCAAAAAACTTTATTTAGTTATACTCATGAAAGTGCGCCACAGCAGCGAAATAACTCGGGGATAACTCGAGAAAAAGTTATTTTTCTCGAGTTATCCCGCCTACGTTTTGTAGTTGGCCACGACTAGGGGCACACCTCACTTTTGCTACGGGCACACCCACCCGTCTAAAATGATAACATCCAATCAAAGTTTATAATGCAGAATAATGTACGTGTACAGTACAGTACAGTTGTATGTAGATGCCTCCATCTGGTTTGCAGGAGTTGTTTAGCCAAGGGTTGTGGAGCTTAAGGAAGGGAATTCCCCCTCCTGCAAAAGGAAAAGAACATTGTTCCAGAATCCGTCTTGGTCGCGCAATTGTGTCTGAGTACCCTCACACCCATACAATACGACAGAAAGCACCGGATAAAAATATGCACTAGCTCCGTACTCGCGGCAGACAAAGGCCCAAGAGAGGGACAACCATCGCTAAAACAGCTGCAACCCCCACCTGCCGCTCTCGTTGGAACCATCTTTCCTTCCAGGAACGAGATGAAAAAGGGAAACAGCCTTAAACGGTTTTGCGGCTACCCGAGGGTATATTATCGTCGTCGCCAGCTCAAAGAAAACGAGACGGGGTCTGCAACAGGTCTTCTACAAATGCGGTCGTAGCGGGACCAACACGGTCTTCTACAATTGCGGTCGTAGCGGGACACGAACAGTCATAACCTCAGCGACGGTAACACTGGTTCTACGGACTTGACAGCAACGATTCAATTGATCCAGTACATCGTACGAAACAGAAGTCCGAATACTGAGCATGCTGTCATTATTGTGTCATCAGTATCCGTGCTTCTATAATTGTACTGTGCATAGTAGGTCCGTTTCGTTTTTATGTACGATATAGGTACCACGGTGCAATCCACGATCAGCACTGCAACTGGTTAGCGAACAGCTGGACCAGTACATAACCTGGCGAGTTCACTGCTCCGCAGGGGTCAGAAGAATGGTTTCCTTTTGGAGTGTTGCCGGTGGCGGATTGTGAAGCAACATGTCTTTACCAGCGAGGGCATGAAGCATTTATAGAAGAAGCTTTATTACCTATCGACGTACGCTTTGTAATCTCTCCATATCACCAATATGATCAGCTGGTCTGTCTTTGCAATGCAGTGTTCTTAGTCGTTTTAATTTCTTAGACGGGTGGGTGCCCGTAGCAAAAATGGGGTGTGCCCCGAGATAACTTTTTTGGCTGCATGTCATTGGCTCAGGATTTTAGGATCAATCAGGTCATTGGTGAAGATTAGTTGCATGTCATTGGCTCCAGTTGATAGAGGAGAACGATGATTTGAAGTCGACGACGTGGTTCTGAATGACACGAGCAACATTATACCGTAGAGCCTAACTGGGGACCGAAAATTGAATAAGGGCGATCATAACTTTACCAGTCACGTTCGGCCGAAAAAACTTATATTATATAGTTATACTGACTGCTGTGAAGTTTTTTGCGTATAAGTTTGAGAGGAAGTTATACTGGTCTCTGATTGGCGCACAAAAAGTTAAGTTATACTCACTGCTGGAGACGCTCTTAGCATACCAACTTCAGCTCGGCACAGCCAAGATTTCCCGAGATGTGGTGCACGTAAGAACGAACACCCTGCACCCAGGCATAAAAACGATCAATCTATGGGCTGGTCTAAATATCCTTCTTCGATTAGCTACCACTCCTCTCTTGAATCCTCCAGTATAAAATTTTGATAAATAGTGCTTTTTAGTCATGTTCTACGATCCCATCACCGCCCAGTCACAAAATTTTTGGGTCTGCGTAAGGTTGTCGTCATGCGTCACGATATACCATTAATGATCAAGTTAAGCGTTGCGATCGTGCGAGCGCTCGGTCACCAGATTGTTCTCGTGCAGATTCTTAGCATACCAGCACAGTCTCCCACATTTCCGACTTTAACAACCTTGTGAATGAACAATATGATGACGGCGCACGACTTAGCGTTGCAGTATCTTTTTGACATGAGGATGCTGGGAGCAAGAGCTAAGAGCGACTGCTCTACTTCTATGTAAGAGCGAGAGAAAGCCCTATCGACGATGGCGTGAACCTCACCACTTACGCTGTCAGGGGTAATGTCAACAATTATATCCTTGAAAGTGATGGGCAGAAGTGCACTAAGAACACTGAACATATTATGTAAACGTTACCTCAGGGTACATAGTTTGCACTTGCTTTCTTTACCACTCCCGAGCCGCCAGGCCGTCGAAAACCGCGTTGAGTTTGGGTGCCAGCCCCGTCGTGTCTACAGCGTTCAAACCACGGCCTTCGCTCGGACTGTTGGTGTAGACCGAAAACATGCTCAGCATCAGCAGTAGTTTACGTCTCGTTCGCGGCCGTACCATCATACCTGGTACTCCGATGTGCAATGACTCAATACGACAAGAGTTGGATTATCTGTATCAATACCTCAATTTGTTGACGCTAACTCGCTCCTTGTCTGCTGCCAACACCACCGATAACTAATCCACTACTAGAGCCAAAACCGACAGCATTGACGGTCGCTGCTTTTTCATACCACGACTCACGTTCCACAAGCAGCAATAGCTTACTTGGTTAATACGTCTGTATTCTATGCAGCGACAAATCATACCCACGACAACACATTCAACCTCATCAGTGCTTCTCCCGCCGCAAAATGCTTTCCACTCAGCGCTAAAGTCTATCGTTAATGGTGTATCATGACACATGCCGATTAGCCTCACGCAGACACAACCTTTCTTTGTGTCTGGGTGATAAATGGTATTACAGAGAATGACTTAAAAGAGCTTTTTATGTACAGCTGTGTACTGGAGTGGAGGATTCAAGAGAGGAGAGGTAGCTTATCGAATGAGGATGTTTAGACCTGCCCTTACTCTATACTTTTTGGCATTATATTTTCTGCCCTTGTCGCCGACCCGCTCGCCGAGCACAAATCCCGGTCCTTCAAAGAAAAATAACTAAGATCGTGATTCGGTCCAGTGAACTCAGCTCCGGCGATACACGTTGGGGACAAGTCGAGGTGGCCCCTCGGGACTGCTCGAAGTGGTCACTGATATACATTGCGGGCGTCAGCTACACCCTACAGTCACACTCAGCTTGGTCAACTGTCACACGTACCCTTCTCAGCGTGGACCCCGTGACGCCTGACCTCGAGCAGAATGAGCCAGTGCAGAGAAGAACGATGTCGTCGTTGTGGGAGACTGGGGAAATTTCATCCAGGTATCGAAGCGTAGTCCTAGGTACCAGAAATAGAGAGTCTGGCCCTCCCTTTTATTTAGCTTAGCTCTGCTTTCTCTTTTTTATCGTGATGTGCTTCTAAAGGCGTGCCAGGCACGCCTTTCCTGCCGTTGTGTTGGGGTTTCAATGCAATCAGGAGAGAGCGCTATTAAATACCCAGCATGTGCAAGGATCGACATATACAACCGACCATAATTTGACTGGACATGGTCGAACGTGCGATATAGTCATCGTGAAGGTGGTAAATGGTCGAGATTGAGACCACACATGGGTTCTCTTCGCTTACTGGTGTTAATTGAATACAAGGGGATTTTATAAAATAAGTGACTGGCCTAGAAAACAAATGAAGAGATCGTACATAAGGTCTCTTGCCACAACTCCCTTCCACAAAATATATTCATTTGTAGCAGTCAAATCGAGAAATATTTATGACCTTGCCCCCACAGCTTAACCCATACAAATCCGCGACGAGTGACCTTAAGGAGAAGCTAAAATTGCAGCTACAGAAAGTCTGATAGGCAGAAAGTGAAGCAGCCACTACGCAAAGTACAGAATTAGGCGTGTTATGCGCGACAGCCGAATACCGATAGTCACTAATTTTAGTGAACATGAAAAAATTGTACATTTGGTGAGGCCACCAATCTCCGCTCACCTGCCACATCACCGACCAGTAGTCTATTCAATGGTCCGTAGCTATCATTAAACATGAATTACTCTGAGCTATGGGACCAAGTCAATCATATTTTTGTCATTCTACTACTGTCAGCTTCCTCTATAACATCCCCTGATAAGATCCAAATTGGGGGTGGACAAACATAGATGTTATAGAGGGAGCTAACTGTATAGCATCCCCTGATATTCCTCCCTCCCTCTATAAGATCCAAATTGGGGGTAGACAAACAGGGATGTTATAGAGAAAGCTGACTGTATCACCTACGGACCTGTTTTGAGCTTGTTTTTTTCTGCAACCACTCCAAATTGATGTTCTTTGTTTACATAGATAAATAGCATAACATCCTTAATTTTACGCTTCGAAGATAGGACCTCCATCTTATCGTGAGACCACTCCGTTGAGCGGCAAAATGTCCGAGAGGAAGGGGAACATATAGATATGTATGGGTAGTGACGAAGATGTGGATGTACACACAAAAAATGTATTTGTGTTGCGAAAGGACTTTGCGAGGGAATTAGAGACCAGAGAGTGACGCGGATTGTGATGGGGACGTCTACGTCTACGACCACGACCACAAAAATGACTACATTCATCACGACGATCAATATAATAAAAACAACGACTCCAAAAATGACGACACGACAGTAATCGCAACGATCATGAAAAGGACAACAACGACCACGAAAACGAAGGGATTGACCACGACGATCAAGTAAACAACAACAACGACCACAAAATGATGATATTGATCACGAAGATCAAGATAACGACAACAACGGTAACGAAAATGACGAATATAACAACGAAGATCAAGATACCAACAATTATGATCAGACGGCAGAGGTTATTGCTCGGAAATTCCCAATTGCCACCACCAAATTTGAGGCGCACCAAGCTCAGCAAACCCGTTCATATTCGCGTGATGGAGATCCAAATTTTCAACATAATCCATATGAGAATGATGTAACTCACGTTACACCTCACAGCGAAGAAACCTGTTATAGAGCGTTACGGCAGTCAACATTTACTTCTCAATTCGAACTTACGTAGATCAAGTAGGTCTTGGATTTTTCCTTACGTAGCTTTCCATTCATTTTCTTATGTTTTATTCTTTAGTTTTTACGTTATATTTGTCATGTCACTGTCCGATACAGCTTGAATTCTGCTGCCCTTGCTCCAAACAGATTATTGGCAGGCGTTTGCAATTTGCCTGTAATGGGTGTTAGGATACCGCCAAATTAGTGACCATCTGTGTTCGGCGGTCGGCATTAAACGTCTAATTAATTATTTTGTGTAGTGGCTATTTCACTTTCTGCTTATTAGTCTTTCCCTGGCTGCAATTAGCGTTTTTTAACAGACACACACAGACAGATAAGTACGATCTAAAATGTTAAGCAATCACCTTGCGCACAGACACGCATAGCTTAACCATTTAAAGCTTGATATTAAGATTAAATTCGACCTTGCTGCCAATGTTTCCATCAAGGCACCTTGAGCCACTTGTAAAAATGATCCGGTTGCCCCAACGACGACCCTATCGATATTCTTTCTTTTCTGAGGGCTAGCGACCATTGTTGACACCGTTATAGACTCCCCCGCCGCCGCATCAACTACTTCGATATATCTGATTTGATCCTAAAGTTCAGACCAAAGGTTGCGCTTGTAAAGCAAGATTAGTGGAAGGTCATGTGTTGTAAGGTCAAGATCAAACAATGCCTAATGACATTGGACCAATCGGTGTTCAAGCGTAAGTCCTGCAAAGCGATAACCAAAAAAACTTTGCTTGAAATATTGGAGACTCGATACCACCTTCGTTCGTACGACCAGCTAGTGTTGTATTCGACACATAATAAACACTTATAAGCTCAATTGTTTTGGAACAGCCTTGCGTTCAAGCTCTTTCTTCGTCGACGTTGCTTCACGAGAATAATGCAAGATAGTGATAATTTGCTTGCACAACATCAATAAGCGTATCAACTAAATACGGTCGTGTGCCTGGTCAGCGAGAACGACTTTGTGATCGCACTTCTTGTCATCTCGAGCAAGTAGTTCCAGTTCCTATCAGGACCCTGGAAGTTCATTGCGACATATTGTCGTGAGAACTCGTAATGAGTCAGATCCTGCATTTAGACAGGAGCGCAATAGTTGGGCGGCGTCATAGCCACGGTTAATAAATTCACGCTTGATGAACGATAAAGAGCGCATTTTGCGGTAGGAGACTGGTGTGTGTAACTACTGCGGAACCAATGAATCACTGGATTGCGGAATGTCGCTCTCGGATCCATGAAAATACGGCATGTCAACGGCGCACATTCAATAAGAAATCTCGGGACACTTCCTGTTGTCGGCACAAAGCAATAATAATGGCGAGAAGAAAAATACATGGCTCATCGACTCGGGTGCGACACAGCGCATTTCACGCTGAAAGGCGTTTATGGTAGCTACAAGACCATCGATCCTGTCAATTTGAACCTCGTATACGACGGTGTAGTAAAATAAATCAGTACTGGTGACGTCATAATGAGCATTTAGACTCAGGTTGCACCTAGAAGGGTATGCTTACAAATGTGTGGCACATCACCAAGTTGACACACACCAAGTTTTCTTCGGGCGACTTATCAATTGAGTGGCGCAAATTAAATTTGAAAGAGGTATCTGCTATGCGAAGCTCAAGGGAAAGAAGTGGAAGCCTAGTGAGCACATCTGAAATAACTTTTTAAGCTGCGTATGACCCCCGTACAAGCTGAGTGCAAACATAGAAAGCGAGCTAACGACATTTATATGAATAGGTTGTATCACGAAATCTTCGACTTACATATCAGCACAGCGGACTTAATGCGATTGTAAACAAGAAGCAGACCACTATCGGTATTAAACAGATTACACCGGTGAGCGAGTGAAAGCTATGCAACGGATGCGAGCCTGGAAAGCAAACGTAAGCAACCTATCAGTCGACTACACCCGAACAAGTAATGCATGTGATAGACCTCGTTCATAGCGACGCATGTAGTCCGATAAAAACCACTACACACACAGTCAACTGTTATATGGAGACCTCACTGCGATGAAAAGTCGCGAATTTGCCTGGTGTTCCTGATTAGAAGCAAGTCGAAAGTTTTGAAAACGTTTTGTAGTTTTTAGCTCCGCCCGAACGCAGACCAGAATGCGTGTGAACTATCTGCTCTGCGCCAAGCAGCAAAAACTACTTTTTACTCAAGTTTACCGCACTTTGCCGTACTGGAGGCATTTGAAGTAGTTTACACGGACTTATAAGCCCCAGCTGAATGGAGTGGTTGGAAGAATGAACGTATCTTTACTTGAGAGTGCACGGTATATTAACAAGCATACAGGAGTATCGAAGCGCTTATGTGGAGGAGCAGCAATAACACCATCCTTTCACCGCAATTGGGAATCGTGCGTTGAACGCTAGTTTTCCTCTGCAAGTAGTGGGTACTCACAATATCACGTCGCTGAATAACTTGAAGGTCTCCGGATGTCATGATTATGTGCATGCGCCGGAGATAGTATTGTTTAATAAGATTTTCGATCAACGCTGTGTCTCTTACTTGTTTATTCGTATCATAATAAGCCTATAGCTACGAGAATGATCTAGCGGCCGTGCTGTCGTGACTTGTAAAACACAGTTTATAGAATACACTTTCGACAGCAGCACGCAGAACTATGTTGACGACACCTCAATTAAATTCTTCGAAGAAGATTAACCTATTAACGAAGAGAATGATCACGATCACCACGAACAGGGACAATAGACATTAGTAAAAGGTTTGTGGAGTCAAGACAGGTGCTTGCACGACCGCTCTACCAGCAAAAAAGTAAAATTGCAACAGCTCCGGCACGCAAAACTATTTCGACGACAGCGAATTGAATTCTGCGACGATGATGAACCTTTTGATGAAGAATATGATCATAATCGTCGAGAACGGTGACACAAGGCATGAATGAGTGGTCTTCAGAGTCAAGCCCGGTGGTCGGGAAACCACAAAAAGGCACCTAAAATAAGCAACACCCCAACAGCATTACTATAATGCCATAATACACAAGAATACCAGCTTTTTATTTACATGATATCGCATAAGCGACTAGCACAACGGTTTGCAGATAAGCGGTACAAGTGTACGGGTAGAACTTGTGGATAAAATCTGGCGGCTGCACGATGCACGAGGCCATCACTTAAGTGCTTTTCAGCTCTACTCGCGATAATAAGGATTAAAAAGAATGCGATCATTTCGTCAGTCCGAGAGCCCGTTGTCATGGTCCAAGACCTAAGAAGGAAGCTGATGGGCCGCCGTCCAT
The DNA here is from genome assembly GCA_000173235.2 of Hyaloperonospora arabidopsidis Emoy2. NCBI lineage: Eukaryota > Oomycota > Peronosporomycetes > Peronosporales > Peronosporaceae > Hyaloperonospora > Hyaloperonospora arabidopsidis. The sequence continues at coordinate 640,682 of JH598060.1, forward strand.
AGCCACGTATCCGTGCTAATAATCGAATCCAATAGCTCCAGTAATGGTTGCAATGGGAGAGTAAGTAGGTGATTTTGGAGCTAAAACGCCTGTAGATCAAATGCCTGACGTTTGAAATCATTAGGGACCATTTTTGGGCACCGTCCACGCGTACCGATGATGGCGAGGGTGTGCGTGGAAGACCACTCGGCGCTGCCTGAGGTACGTAGCCTAGCTTAAACGCGTACCATCCGACGCCGACGTGCGCAACCATTTAGGTGACAATTATCTACTATATGGAAAGACTTGTTGGCAATCGCGCAGTTTCTTGACCATGTTGTAGTTAAGTATAATGTGGTTAGCACTATTTATTCATCTAATTTATATTTGTATTGAGTATGGTACTGGTTTTGGGACTTTTGCACAAATGTGGTACTGATAATGAGATTTGCTCTTATACATACTATAGTGACCGGCGGCAAACATGGTGGGTGTGGCGTGCGTATAGCGTACCGATGGGGGTGGGTAAGTGGGTAGGCGAAGCCGCCCGTGTGAAGCGTGGATAGCCCATTGGAAACTCGAAGAACGCGATGCAGGACTCTGGTAGTGGGTATGAATGTCGATACATGACCCTGGTGTGTACCTATAAATTTCCGTGTCGAAAGGAAAGGAAGAAGATAGGCATGGTTTTCTATTCATACGTGAGAAGGTTGTATCCTCCTTTGCTGCGCTTCTTTACTTATCGTTTGTTCGGTGCGCCGGTGAAAGCAGCACGACCAGTAGTCAAACCATTGCCGTCTTTTTTGATACTGCCCTTGTCGATTTTTCTCAATCGAATTACATTGAGACTTGCGAAAGGCATCTTGTAAGTTCCTTACATCTTGAAGCATCCTAGGTTGAGTGACATCCCAATTTGCCGCGTCATGAGCGCCGCAACATCAGAATTTAAAAGGCAAACGCATTATGTACATCCTCCATGATGCTGGCTACTGGACGCGTAATGGTAAGCAAATTGTTGCGCGATGCCTTGCGTATTGCACAATTTGAGCGCAAACTTCTCGACACCTCGCATCATTGACTTTAAACCAATCGTCTCACGTGTACCCTGGAATAACATGCGAGGGGAATAGAAGGCAGAACTATAACAAGTCCATTGCATATCTGCGTGCTGACGATACCAAACAACGAAACAGTAGCAGCACTGACATGCGAAATGTATTCTTCTGTGAAGGTTAAAGGGCTGTGACTTACTGTGTCGACTGACTAGCGTTCGCTTGAAGGCGGGCCCAGCACATACGCTATTGAATCGTAGCCGATTTTGCTCTTCACAGAGGCCGAAGCGTCGTCTTTGGGGCAGTCTGGTCATTCACAGCTGTACCTGGTGGTTTGACATCACCCTAGGAGTGGCCTAAGTCATTCACTGCTGTCACTGGCTTCGAATCCGCCTTCATTCTGTTCTCTTAGTTCTCTTCAGCACTATGGAAGCGTTCTTCAATCGATTCGCCACCAAGTTCGGTGGCGTCGACCCTCGCATCAAGCTCGTGACCCTTGTTCAGGACGTCTGGATAGTTGGGCTGTTCCCCAGCTTCTCCGTAGCATCTCCAAAATCTTGAAAGATCCTTGTGCATGTACTTGGTGCACATGAGTCAGCATGGTCATCCTCCGAACTAAACAGACTCTGGTAGTGACCATGAGTCTGACTACCCGCTCGAGTCCTATTCATAGGCTCGTATTCGGCCGCCACTATAGACTCGGGTGACCTAGGTGCCTTCTTCGAGTCGTACCGACCGTCCTACTCTCCCGAGTAGATGAACTCCACTTGGGAGCCATCATTATTGGCACGTGGTGACTCACCACGTGCATCTGCAGCAACTGGTGCTGCAAGAAGAATTGCAGCGGCAGCAGACGAAGCATCGTCTGCCGCGAGAGGCTGGGTATCGTCAAGAGCAACTGCGTTAACACGCGCAGCTACCTTCTCAGCAGCTTTCGCTGCGCATCGCATGGAGTTGTTCACCATGCGATGAAAATCCAGAATGAATGGATCATACCAAAACAAGTGCTCCCTGTCCCTGATGTGGTCTAACGGTGACCGCATCAACATGATAGTGATTGAGTAACTATTGTTTTACGGGGGGGGGTGATGTAACGGGGTGAGCCTGTTACATGTAATTAACCCTTGATACTTGCTAATTAGAATATTATCAGAAAGGTTGATAATGTTCGTGCATATTACCATAAGGGTTAATATATTTTTTTCCAAAAGCGCTCACCGATTGGATGATATGAGTCACCATATCAGCCAGCTCTAGCGGTCTAATCAACGATGGGCGCGCGCAACGAGTGGTGAGCAAGACTTTAGCATACATTTTATAGATAAATGTAATTATGTTAGCACTAAAACATAGGTTAATGATTAGGACTTAATTATATTTAATACAGTTTTACTTTTAGCAGCAACTAGTCAGTTCGTAGTTGCTTTCCCTTCCTCTGCCGATTTAACAGAGGTAGCGAGGCACCACTCACACTGCTGTCGGTGATGGTAGCTTCACACTGGTTGTCCAGTGTGTTGCTCTGGTGCCCCGTTACATGATTAATGTACGTCTGCAGGTTCCAAGAATAGTATTGACATGAAATAAAAAACAATTATTGCATTGAGATGTCCGGCGAAAAGGCAGCGATCGACTTAGGCGCGGTTCATGCGCCGCTGAACTGGTTTTGTCCATCACAACGAAAAGGTTGCTACGGGGAAATTTTACCTGGTGATGTTTATGATCCGCTGATGGTGTTGCCATTTCTTACAACTGCGACTGCTGTGTCCGACATCCTTCCGAACGAATCCCGCAATCAAGAATACATTTCCATATTACTGAACATAGCTGCTGTTCGTAGCTCATAGCGACATCGTATTAAAACCATAATGATCAAAAGGTTGGAGTGACAGGAGTTGTGTCTGTAAAACAATTAACCCCTGCTCGATGCATGTTGTTGCCTAAGCCTGGATGGCAAGCCTGGTACTCAATTCTGTCTGGTGATTATACGATTCTAGATACGTCGGCGGCGATATCGAAATAGTCATGTATGCTGCTGTACAACAGCACTGCACTTGTTCCCATGAATTGGTACTTACGGACCATGCAAGACGCTTGTTGCTCTTGAGCGCACGGTCCCCACAGCAAAGCCGCGTGTCGTAATGGTCTTTTGAGCGCGTTGGACGAGCTCTTGCACAGCCCGTCCAACGCGCTCACTAGAGCATCGAAGCATTCCAGTGTGGCGAGGCACGTGGCCAGCGTGGCTCCTTCACCTATGATACGCAGAAAAAGTAGTCGACATGAGCAGATACAGGATTCTCACAACATTCTTGTTTCACACACACGCCATTCATACAAACTGAGAACAGAAACGATACCTAAGCACATCAATAAGGTCTCATAACTGCGATGCCTTCGGCTTCGCTACGTTTAATCGAATAGCGCTAACTTAAATCTTATCATTCACGAATGCCGCACAATCACATGTTACGGCTGTCAGTACCAAAATCCAACTGAGACTATAGTTGGTAGCTTACCGTCATTTCCTGTGCTTTGCCCCCTCCCGACCTTACTTTCGCATATACAGCGACCGCGCGAGAGGCCTGCACGAGACATCTCCACACAATTCTGAGTCGAGCAAGGAACGATCTCAGCCGAAGATGGGTGGCCTTGAGAGGGGGCTAGACCGTCTTGAGTGGCTACTGCAGATTGAGGATTGAAAGGATAAGGAAACGGTAGGATGAATTAGCGTGATGCACCTTAATTTTGTGCTGAAGTGGTCCCGGTTTTGCGACTGGTGCAGATTTTGCAATGTTTGCATTTGGTGGGTGCTGCATTTGCGATTTACTTTAACTCAGAGCAGACACGCCCCTTAAATTGTATTGTATCGCTAGTGCTCCCGATTTGCCACAGCTCGGAGCTGTCGCATACATTTATCCTTGTTGGAAAGAGAGCTAGGATGATACACGGCCCACATGTCCAGAAGATACCTGATTTGATGTGGAGACAGCTGCATACCTGATTAGGTACGTTTAGGATCAAACAAGATAATAAATCAGTAAGAAATAGAATATCTACAGCGCAAGCCCCCTCTTAGTTCAGGTCCTTTGTTAACAGGTTATGAGCCCAATGAACCAGGGGGCTGGACTGCATGGAGACGCCATCCATCGAGCAATGGCTGCTTCAATGGTAAGACGGCGAAGAGCCATTCGTTCGGTCCCTGATAGCTTGAGCAGCAACAGAGAGGAGGGACTTCGGCCGGAGTTGGTCATCATGATGGAGCAGCAAGCTGCAATGATGACCAGGGTGAAAGAACAGGAGGAACAGAGACTCACCTTACCCGACCCGACAGGGCTCACCTTTGAACTGGAAGAGATGCCGGCCCGAAGAAAAAAACTGAGGCTAATAGAGGCCGTCCCACATGAGGTAGAGGCGTGTCAGCAAGACCCATGGATGTAGATGACTTAGGGACATCTTCGGGACCGAGTTACGAGTCCACGACGCAAGCGTACGGACTCAAAGACGTGCGCTGAGACAGAAAAAGCAGCAGCACTACGACGATTATGCGGCTGCGCGAGAGGCACTGCGTGCGGCAGAAGAAGGTTACGCTCAACAGCAGGGTGAACACCACGCGGCGTATGTGAGGGCAGATGGTTAGCTGCAGGGGGAAGCTGAGCTGCAGAGACAGCAATGCGATGCATTGAGAGTCCACGCGGAGCTTCAGGCGCAGAAATTCACGAATCTGCAGGCCAGACTGCCGTCTGAACGAAAGCAACTCGTCAGACGGCAGGAGGAGCAACTACAAGCCGTGAGAGATAAGAAGCAAAGCCTCGCAAGATACAAGCAGGAAGTGCTTGAAGAGAGAGAAGCCCAAAACCACAGAGAACAAGCGTTGGGAGAAGAAGCCAGAAGAGTCGAAGAAACATAACGCCAACGAAAAGCAGCGTTGAGTGAGGAATCCCGCCGAGAACAGCAAGCTCGAGCTGAGGCTGGAGAGACGTGGCGACAAGCGCAAATATCAGCCGCGCAGATCGAACAAAGAGTGCGAGAAGCGGAGGAGCGCGGCTATGCGCGCTGCTGGTCGGAAGGCGATACGGCTAGCAGTAAATGAGGAGCCAGAATGTTGAAGAGCCGCAAACTCAGCACTAGCAAGTGAAGTCCCGTGGCAAGCGCTGTTCGATACAAAGCTTAGGTATTGGGAAGAGAATGAGGGACAAGGATCCCACCTGAAAAGGATGCTAAGATTAACATGAGAGTGTTCACTGGTAACGGATTACATAGAGGTTTGGGATCTGGATTCAAGCATTGGGCACGGGGCTTCTACGACAAGACGGAAATGGCGCAGCAAGCGTGTGAATATCTATAGGCAGGAACGTTCAAGATAACTGGGAGGATGCCTCCGTGGGAAGGCAGAAGAGATGGTTAATGGACTTCGAGATGAATGGTGGGAGATCGAGCCAGCACTTAGCTACGCTCTTAATGAGATGGAGTCGGAGTTCTCCCGAAGCTTTACAAGTGCGCAAGTGTCGGAGTTTTTTAGGTCAAAGAAGAGCGGTGGAGAGACATGACAGTCGCACTACCTGTACCTTATGACGGTGCGAAACGCGACAGGAGCGTCGTCGTTGCTGATACCTGAAAGCCTGGTGTTGCACGCAAGCTCTGAGTTGAGATCTCTGCTGGAAGGCCAATATGACGACAAGAGAACAGATTATGTGTTCCACGCGCTTAAAAGAACGCAATGGGCACAAACGTACGAGGGCAACGCACGAAGATCAGTGAAGCCGGTCAGAGTCGCCGCAACCGCCAACGGACGGTATACCGAGACGAGAACCTGCATGATCTGCAGCACAGTGGGCCACATCGTGCGAAACTGTCCAAATAATGAAGACAGAGGTGAGAACTTACAGTGGGCGCTGGCGAGAATGGTTGCTGGAGACCTAACAGACCAAGACTGGATAGTGGCCTCAGGAACAAGCACGCACCTAGTACGATATGCGAGCATTCCTTAGGAGTGGGATGAATTCAAGGAGCCAGATGGTTTAGTCCTGCCGGACAAGAGCACGCTGCGTGTAACTTCGCGGAAAGGCGAGGTTCAGAGTGAATGTTGATGACGAGACATATTGGGTGGAGCTGAAGAACACGTGTTATGCGCCCAACGCTCTGCATTAACCTGATATCGCTGGGAACGTTAATGCTACAAAGGTGTAAGCTAAGTAACAAAAAGCAGGTAAATTGCCATCGTAAAAGATCGCAGTGTGGTCATGTACTTGAAGATAAAAAACAATGTTCTGGTTGTGGATTGAGGCATGCCCGGATAGGAAGAGAAAGGAGTGCGCGACATTGTGATCAATGCAGTTCAGGCGTCGGCACCACAAGAGAAAGCGGTTTCGAAGGGGAGCCTAGGGCACTTC
>JH598061.1:6236-126768 GCA_000173235.2 Hyaloperonospora arabidopsidis Emoy2
TATGTATGCATATCCGAAGTCACTCTTTGGCTAGGTCATTATTCTAAGGGACGCTTGTGTTTGGCTTGAAATTGAACAAGGTTGAATATGATCGCATAAGCAAATGCCGGACGTCTACAAGCAAAGGTCGATCGCGTTGCCCAAGTATAGTGTACTGGGATGGTATAGACAGTAACAGCATCTTCTCATTCTTCAGTGACTGCTGTTGTATAGTGTTTTGCAACTTGATTCAGTTCTCCAAACTGAATTACATATATCAAAGGGTGAGATATAGAGCTTGCTCCCCCATTGTTAAAACGTGAGTTAGATGCAGCACCACTTAATAATCAACGATCCCGAAATTGAAATAAAGAGGAATAATACTCAATGATGCATATAATTTCGACACTATTATCCAGACAGATTTTATATATGTTCAGGGCGCTTAGTGGTTACCATATATCCTTATTTTTGGGGACTATATAGAATTTAAAGTATAAATCGGCTGGCGTATTCATCTAACTCGAATTACATACAACTGATTAAAAGAATATTAATATTGTACTGATTGACTACCAAAATGTCAAAGCGTTCTAATTAAAGTCAATTAATGTGAAAGTCGTTGAAGCCCACCTATCCACACCCACTTACCAGGATAGCCACGCCCAATACAAAATTAAAAGATCGCCTTTGGTATTTCCACACCTTTTATCATAATAACTACGACAAAGTTAACTTGGTCATGACCATGATGCTTGCTCCTCCCTTAGAGCCCATATTTGAGACAAGGAGAAAGTGAGGAGGCACTTACTACCTTGCGTGGAACAAAGATAATTTGACGAAAATGCGCGAAGGAAGGTCGATGGATACAAAAACATCAGGGGTATGTATGCCAAAAGCTGTCTTCTCTGTCGCATTCAATCAAACTTAGACAGCTTCGATATGGCGCGCTGTTTTTAAGGTACCTGCCGGATTGCGTCTTGCTTTAATCACCTTTGGTACGTTATTAGATAATAATATTATACTACATCAACCACACACCACTGGCTATTAAAGACTGGAAGGGACATCGAAAAAAACGAAACACATATAAGCATTTGAATCGTAGTAGTCGTTAGCATCAGCGGGTACGTCGCGGCGTTTGCTGCTGGAGAACTATTAAAGTCTATCCGCGTGGCTGATGTAAAATACCAGAAAAGCGTTCTGTCGCAGTATAAAACACGGAGAAGGGTCGAGTGATCAACAAATCCACTAAACTGGTAAAATTCCGTGACAATCATGAACCAGTCTCTGTTAAAAATCCATATCAGACAAGAAAATGATATAATATACCTTAGCATCAGTACAAACACAGGTATTAGCACTCTGTATCTACCGGTGCAAGCGCTTGTCGATTTTTATATGCATTTACGATGGCTCATGGCTTTGATCTCGGTCTGCCGCCACCTTCACCTGAAGTGTCCGCATATTCTCCAATCCTTTATTATTTATAGATAGCCCTATACAAATCATCGGTAATAAACTATGGGCCATCATGAATTTCAAAACTCTTGCTCACCATATTTTATTAGGTGTGGATATACCAGAAGGAGTTCTCGCTAAATTTACACGAGGGTGGGGTTATCTAAAAAAGATGGGTTATAAGACTTTCAAAAAAAAATTTTTATAGAGGACGTGTCGATACTTAAAAGAGGGTGTGGCTATACAGAAGAGGGAATGTGATTATACCGGCTTGTCGTATTAAATATCTTTATCTGTTTTAATGTGAAGATACAAATGTTTGCATTGTCCAAGAAGAAAACAAATTCAATACTTTTGCATGCTATGCGGCGGAATTTTATTCATGACAAATTTAAGTTTAATAAAAAAGTGAATAGTACGAGAAAAAAAAGTAAAACTAGATGAGAATATAATAAATAATAAAAAGAGTATTATAGATACGCACCCACCATATGTTACGTACACACCCAGTCGGATTGTCTACGTTGATAAATGTCACCTAGATTACCATATATAAATAAAGGGAATTGTTAATTCAGGTATCCAAGTCGTTAAATTAACGCCTTGTTGTACACCTTTCTTGGGTATCGTGACCGACTGCTGGCTGATATTTGCAGCCAGCAGTAAATCATTTACTTGAAGACCTGCTAAAATGTACGCCTTTTCAACCGAATGTAACCAACAGCTGGCTCATATTTGCAGCCAGGAGTCAAAACTTTTAATGGAAGCCTTGTTCAATATGCCTTTTTCCAGCTGACGTGACGGACTATCGGCTCAGATTAATTGTCACCATGGTACTTTTACTCGCACCCAAGGGTACACCGTTCCAGTCGCAATATCTAGTGCGTAGTGCAAGTGTGTTTTGAAGTTCGATGGTGGCGGAACACAATTGCGGATGTCAAGGGAAAATATAAGCTTGAAGGGGCCACAGAGATATGTACTGCAAGTTCCATCTATATGCTTGGGTAAAAATGATGGTTTTGGCCTCTAATAGCTAAAAATGGCAAGCTTTTTATTTCTATCACCCCCGATCTAACAGGTCATGCGGCTGAACGAAGTCAAAACAAGAAAAAAGGTTATAATGGAACATAAATCGGGGGGGTGTCCTTAAAAGAGACTATAATTGATTAGAGGCTCCAAAATTTAATCTATCAATATCTTTTATTGTTTTTTTATTTCTATTGTTGTCCGACTTTTTCTTGTTGGCATAAACCACAGTTTTCTTACCACCAGTAACTTCCGGCACCAGATCATACATAGAGATACTACTACCTATTTTAGTTGACGAGTGCGCAGGCCATGTGGACTTGTTGCCGCATGCAACTATTCTTAATAAAGGATCGTATAACTAATAACAAGTATTAGTGATTTTTAAAAGGCGTCCATTTAGTGATTTTGTGGGCGTCCGTTTAACAATTTCCTAGACACATGCATAAAAAAATTCTAAATTTAACAGCATGGCTATCCCGATAATGACCAAGACCTCTTTAAGAAACACTTTTAGGCTGGCGCAATACCAGACTATAAACTACGGCTTAGCAAGTACTTAGATCTTAAGAGTGGTTCAAGTAAGCGATCTGTAACACATTCATTATTATCGCTCAACCTTACTCCTGCAGCAGATTTAACAGCAACCATTTTCGTCCGATCGAGTAGGCCTCCTTTGACAGACCATAATGGCAGACTGTTCTCATACTGACTCTTACTGAGCAGTAAAACAAATATGGATCATGTCGAGTGATAAAACGAGATTTGTACAATTTATTTGACCCAGTTTCTGTGCATACTTGTCCGGTTGATGCATGGAAAATAAATGCAGAAGGTGTCAGAGATTACATCATTATGATAAAATGTGCAGGGGTCGCATGTACCGTGTTACGACCAGGACGAATAAATAATAAAGGAGATGGGGCCCACGTGCGACATGATACCAGCTTCGATTATAATAATAGGCATTGACCGATCATGTATCGAGTACTTGTCCTTGTGCAAACATATACTGTATTTGAACAATCTGCCACGGAAGCGAATAACATCGGCGAAGACATCTGTGGAGGTAAAATAACGAATTGGCGCAACTGCCTCACGAGGACAACTTCTAATAGGTCTTGTATTAATGCTAACTTAAAGCTACTCTTTTTCGCATGAACATGGCAATTCTGTAGCTCGAAGCGAGATAAATAGGGAATGTATGAGGTTTTACCTATAAGTCACAACACTTCACCATTTAGGCTCCAACACACTGCAACCTTAACAAGTTGATGTTGGCTACAAAACCACCATCTGAACATGACAAGTAAATAGTGCACCATAAGCGTGCTGCCTACAGTTGATTTACATCTATATGTATAAATAGGAATTGTTAATTGCACGCCTTTAAATTGTTAAATGGATGCCTTGTTTTATTTGTTTTTTTGCAAACGTAACCTACCGCAGGCTACTTGCAATGGACTCTTTAAATTCAATGACAGTCTATTTTTGAATAACGTGACAGATCTTCGGCTCAGATTTATTGCCACGAGAGTAAAATTTAAAATATATCGCGAAGCAGATCACATGTAATTTGATTTTTATAAAGTGTGTGCTTACCCCGCAAGAACTGACCTATGACATCTACGAGAATCTTCTTACCTCCGTGAATGCTTGTACTCGCACTCAAAGGTACAATGTTACAGTCGCAAGATCTACTGGAGGCTGCAAGTATTAATTGATCGCGATCATGGCGGAACACCACGTCGGGTGTTAGAAGAAAAAAAGCGAACGTAAAGCGGCCACAATAATGCGAATTTAAGTTCCATCCGTGCACTCGAGTCAAACAGGATAACTGGCACTTAAAATTTATAAATGGCGAGCTCAATCATCCACCCACTTTCAATATAGCAGATAATGCGGCCGCACGACGTGAAAACAAATAACAAGCGCTCGTTATGGAGCTGAAATTCAAGTCGGGGGGGGGGTGCTCGAGAACGACTATGACCGCTTTTGAGGCTCTAAATTCTCTATTGTCTCGACTTATTTTACTGTCTTCGTTTTCTTTGTTAGTCGATTTATCTTATAGCATCGACCAACCTTTTACCTCACCAGTAGCTTCCGGCATAAGACGAGAAAGATCGGTATTTCTATTTGTTTGATTTAACGAGTCCGATGTGGATGACGACAAGACAATCGCCTAATACGCAAGCGCGGACAAGTAAATCTTTTTTTTATTAAAGGGCGTGCATTTAACAAAAATTGTTCATTGTTTTCATAAGGCGTCCATTTAGTAATTTTGTAACAATCCCCTATATATATTTACACGTATGTATTTATAATTTTAAGGTAAAGCACCTGGCAAAAAGATGACAGACACATCGTAAATTGAAATACAAATTCACTGAAAAAGTGTGGTTGCTTAAACATGTTCCAAGCGCGGCCTGGCCAAGTACAACTCATGAAAAAGGACACACTTTAAAAGAAACGCGTAGTCCAACACATCCAACACGATGATAGGAAGGTAGTAAATTTCGCGAAGGTAAATGCCAACTGGTCGCTGTAAATTTTATGTTTGATGAAGCCATGCTAATTATCTTCAGGCACTGCACTAACACCATCATATTGTTTACATAACATGTACCAAACCAGAACATAGAACGCTCTAATGTCTAATGGCCATGATCAAAAGTAGATTCATCAGGAAATGAATCTGCTTAATTGCATAGTAATTTGAATTCATAGTTTGAATACCATGTTGACGCGAGATACCAACGCAAGCATGTGCACGCTGACCGATTGCGACGTCGTTAGCAACCCCACAGGTATCCAGAGCTCGCGCCATTTTGTTCGTAGCACGCAAAAGTGACACCACCTCATCTTTCCGAATGCGTGGTACACGAAAGCACACCACTGCCTCGAATTTGGTGCAAGCATATTCTATTGCGTATTTCGATGTTTATAATGCAACATCGTGGCTACGGCCATCTTTTTAATAAAAACAGTGCAGTTTTACCTAAACCAAATGTGATATTTTACTTTCCTTATGCATTAAGTTATAATTTTTGTCAAATGATTAATTTAGACTGTTGGACTGGGTGTGTACGTATCAAAGGTTGGGTGTGTACCTATCATTCTACTACAACACCAAATAATTCGCGATGAAATTAGAGATGTCAAAATAAATTATGTTCCAAGGTTGATATAATGGGTGATGGAATCACATAATCTAGTGTTTGGGGTGGCATTAATCACGTAAATATTATTTTTGAACTGTCAAACGATATAAATGCATTCGAAATCTGGAATACCATCTGTAAAGACAAGACAGATCTCAGCAGATTTCGCCGGGAGGGCAAATTCCGCGAACCTGGACGCCGTGATCAACACAAGGATGGACGCTTTTTGTCCTAGCACCAGATCGGACGTCGACATGTCAAGCAGCCACTTGAGGGTTGTATTTCGTAGCTCTCTCTTGGATCATAATACGTATATGTATATCGTTGTACTATTATGTTTACTATACCACTATAACCGCCTCTTGTGAAATGAAGTCGAGTGCCAAACCGTTCTTTTGTGTCTCGAATAATAGAATTTTTTATAAATTTAAGGGTATATGTTGTTTCTATTATCAAGGAGCTTAGTTATGATGCGAGAAAGGACACTTAGTTAATGCTATGTGTGTACAGGAAGTATTTTGCACGGTCAAAACGGGCTTCCTCGAATTTCTTACGTCATTATCGATTCCAAGTTGTTTAAATTTAGCCTCGGATCCTGAAGGGTGCTCGTGGAAGAGCTGTTCGTCGTGCGCGTAGATGCATTTGAACAGTGCTTTTCGCTCGTCGTTGAGACAATTGACGCAGAATTCAAGATTTAGCATATTGAGGAGGGATTATCTGCACCAAGCAGCGAAAACCTTCTGCAAACCATGTATCGATGATTATCTGTCACTGTACTATAATATTTGTTCGTTCAGGTCAAATAATATAATATACTACGAGCATAAAATGACTCCTTTCGACGTTTGTTCCTGTCATATGAAAGTAAGAAGGTAATTGAGCCGCAGATTTATACCAATATGTCGATTCTTTTGAGAGGCGTCTCATCATTAGCAAATTGAGATTACAAGTATGATGTGTCTGTAAATAATTCGACAATCTACAAATTGTCAGATTTTGGCTTGGATTCACAATTATTACTAATTCTGTCCTGACATGCTCATAGTATAATTATCGGTAGGTACTTTAATACTTGGCAAATGCTAAACGGTTGGGTTCATTTTTGTTTGGCTGGGTCATTTTTGTATGTTTCTTAGGGATAGTTCAGAAGTACGTCTAATTTAGTCAGGAATAGTCCCAAGTATATTCAATTTGGTTTTAAAACTTACTTAATTGTCAGTGTAAAGCCCAAAACTACGACATTAGTGCAGTTCAAGGCCAAGGTCCTTCGCTTATCCATATTCCTTTAAGTTGGCGCTCTCTTCCGAGAAAAATATCGTTTTTTGACGCCATATCGGGCGATCATTCATCTTAACAGCAAGACTCCTATTCAACTACATCCATCAAAGCATGATGCATCAGCGCAATCGCGATAGCTCATAAGGGGCGTTAATTCATGCCTAAGATCGTAAGTGGCGCCCTCTTATAAAAAATTCAACCACAATAACGAAGGGCAACTTTTCATAACGCTGGAATCAGCGCAGTCGGCTTTACAATCGAAAATTCGCGATGTAAAATTAGACGTGGACGTTAGTGGTCGCACTTGAGTCGCGAATATGTGAACTTTGGCATTTTAGATCCCGCAGAGAGATTTAGATAGCGCCGAGAGTTGGTGTGAGGGCTAGAACACCAAAAATACCCAACAAGATGTAACCGTACATCGTGGGTGGAACGCGGAGCTATCTTGCGAAGAAACATTTGGCTATTCAGTCACTAAAAGTCACTTCGTTGGGGGGGGAACTAGTCATATGAAGATACAACAATATGATTTTAAAACGACGGTTCATGTTACGTTATACCTAAGAATGATGAACCCAGCCGTCTAGCATGTGCCAAATATTTAGGGGGTTAATATAATAATATCCATTTTCCTTAAATTCACACCCTTCCCGTCAAACCTGATATTCGAATCCTTTTGCCAAACCCCAGTAAATACACCCCTTTTCCTTAAATTCACACCATGCTTGTCAAGCCTGATATTCGCACCCTTTTGGCAACCCCCAGTTATTAAACCCCTTTTCCTCATACTGTTTATTTATGTATAACAATCGGAAATGGTTATATACTACTTTTCATACCTTCAGTTCACACACTCCTCCAATTTTGTATCTCTCTTGACTGGAGTGTACCTTTCAGGGATATATGAGATGAATCTTATAATTATTGCTATGATACAATATACGAGACTATTCAGGAGTAAATAATTGCCTGTACGTGTAATATTGAAAGAGTATGGTCATTGGTAGGCAAAATGACGAGGTTATCACCATGCAGTCTACTAATTTATAATACACACCATTTACAATTCTTCCACACTTTTAAGCTTCTGTACCATAATAATTTACTAATCCTATAACCACAACAGTTATGGATACTATCCTCGACCTCCTGTAATGTCCGTCCGGTACTTCTCCGTACCGCTTGCATTCATTCTGGACTAAAAAATTGTAAAAAGGTTATCGGAATTCAAGATTCGGAGGCACACAGTAGCTGAAACGTCATCTCTGCACTCGTTACGCCTATCGTATGTCTTTGTGCTCAGCTTGGGCAACTCTCACGGTTGGGCCGCGGAACAAACGCACGGTCTTTTTCTCTTTCGTCTACATTTTAAACGATGAAGAAAGCTGCAGGTGTGAGTATACCATCACACAAGCTCATCGCGTATTCTCGATGTTTGCACCGTCTATTGTTTAGGCGAAACGTAATCTTTAAAAAAGCACAAGCAGCTTTTAGGATGCAACCGTGTGAATGGTATGCTGTCGGTCTCTAGTTTGAGACAGACTATTATTTAATTCCAGGAATGACCTACCGACGAATTAGCAGTATATATCTGCTGAACTGATAACAAGAAAGAATGGTTTATTATTTGGATCCCTGAATTATATCGGCTAGGTGGTACTTTTGTATGTATTAATATTGTAATATCTACTATTATTCGCATTGGGTGATTAAGCTATAAGTTGAATATAAACCTAAAAAAATTCAATATAAGAAATTACGGTGCAAATATTGGCTTTTAAAGAAAGGGGGTGAATTTAAGGAAAGAGGGTGTAAATATTTAATTCTTAATATTTATTACCTTAGCACTCACTCAGGCGATGCTCGGTATATTTTGATTTTTGCCATTAAATATTATTTTTATTATTACTTATTCTTGTGGCCAATTGTTATTAATTATTCGGCAAACAATAATTTCTCATCTTGTGGTGTAACCTTTATACTCTATATTATATAGAAAAATTATTTAGCGTGCACTCCTACAAAATGTAGTTATCTTGTTTTTTATAAGGGAAGATAAAAATTCCCAACGTCCCAGTAAACTCATGTTTACGCGGCACACATAAAAATCGATATCGTAGTCATTTATTATTACTAAATCTATATCCGCGGTTAACCCCACCCCATAAGGACAGCCCCGGAGAGTCTCTGCCGCGGGCGCGCTGTGCCGCAGCCAATATTTGCGGGTGCAGACGGCAAAGGGAAGAAGTGAACGCGACTTAAAATCGTTGGCTCGGATGTTTTCATAGACAGTCAGTGCTGATGTGTCGTTTTTGTCATCTTTTTTGCTGTTATAGTTGGTGATGTTATTATTGCGATTGTTTTATTATATTTTGCTGCTTCTGTTGCTACTGCTATCGTTGTTTCTGCTACCTCTGTTGCTTTAAAAGTGATTATTTTTATTTATATGTGTTTCTCCTGTTGCATTTAATATTGCCGCTGCTTGTGCTGGTGGTTTTCTGCTGATGTTGTTGTTGTAATCGCTACTTTTGTTACTGATGGTACTTGAATTGTTGTCGCTTTTGCTGTTGCTGTTGTTGGTACTGATAATACTTTTGCTGTTGGTACTGGTTAGAATTAATTTCCTTACTATACGATATTGTTACTGTAGCACATTTACTCATTCCTATAGACCCACGCTTCTACCCTATCTGATCGTCTTTCATATTATTAGTCTAATAGCCTTTGGACTTGATTGATTGCAGGCGTATTGCAAGCAAGAAAAGGTGCGATAATGACTTAATCATATTCTATCAAAGTGTTTTTATATTATTTGCACGAAAACGTTGCTTTACTGGATTCGTTCAGACGTTTGGATTGGCATCGTAATATGTGAATCCGACATGTTATGTACTCTGGATGAGATAATATGGTACGGTATTAACTTTCCACGTGCACAAAGCTGTGTACAATATGGAGGTACGATACTAGGCAATATGAAACTAGAATTTTCAGCCCTACTAGTGCTGATGATGACATTTAAGTGCTGCTGGAGGAATGCACCAGTGCTGTTGATGACTTGAAAACTCCAATAGCGTCACGTTGGACGTGCAGAGTTTGAGATGTAATCACACTACATACAAGACATTTAATTTGGTCGAAGTGTTAACTCACTTCAGCATATATATCAGCCTTTTTCCTTTTGTAGATATCTATTGACGGAATGTTGCGTTAATCCGCGATGATAGCATAAGTCCATGTCACGGTGAATATTTGCGTGACCGTAAAATCAAGGGCTCATCTGTTTAAGTAAGTCAGACGTATTCGCATCTTGCGTGTGAATAGTGATTATAATAGGTTAAATCCCTAATCGTAGCACAATGTTGGTATATGTATGCCACGTTAAGTTGAGTATACTCTGATGTGGGGTCCTTTTTATTTTCTAATCATCTGGGGCAGTTTTTCCATGATGGGCATTTTTTATATTAAATCATCCATTGAAAAAAGTCGGCACATGTGTGACACGTTAACATGAGTGTACTAGGAGGCGGGAATTTATATATTTCTAGTTACGTGAGAATTTTCTTAGTTCCGTGATTAAATTGGGCATTTTAGTTTTTCCTTTCTACAATATCAGCTAATAATGCAGTATTATTGAGAAGTGGTAAATTTGCAACCCTTCTGGCTTTTGTAATTGCATTGCACTCCTTATGTTACGTTAAGACTTAATAGCAAGAGTTGGTATATATTTTTTTAAATTTTAGGTGTAGCTTTTTGCTGTCGATCCCCGGTTCCCCGGTTAGCGAGTGCGCATAATTTTGAAATAATTGGTATTTCCTAAGTTCATTGTCATCTAATGATAAATATCGCTACCATTTTGACACCCGTATTCGTCAGATATTTCGCATCTAAGAACAAATGATACTTTTGGCGTTTTTGAACGCTGACTATCGCCGTTCAGGTTACTTTTTAACACTTGCTTATGCGGAGAAAATATAATTTTATGCCAAGTCAGGTTCTATCACTTTTTTGTGATTCCTCTGGACACAACGTCACCCCATAGTCAATATTTAGCTCAAGAATTAGACTAGCGCATCACGCGTTTAGTAACTGCACATATTTATCCGACAGCCCCATTAAAGCTACAGATAATAACTTTTGCAGCTATTATGTTCAGCCTCTATATAAGGGGTATATCTAAGGTGCGTTCTGTTGGTATAACCTAACATTAAAAATGCTTGATTCTTAATTTTTGTTCCATATATAAGTAGTTTCAAAATTCGGGGCAAACATAACTAATTATAAGGCCTATCAAAGTGCTTCAAATCCAATTTATATATAAGGGCGGAAGTAGAATAATCAAAAAGGTAAATCTTACGATTGTCGATGTATCTTACGTATTATATGGTATTGGCAATGATTATATTCATAATTCCAATAACGTTTACTATACATAATACGATAATCTTATGGCCAGGTACTCCCTTTTTTTTTCAAATCAGGCGAACGAGTACGAACAGAGCCGGATTTGTAATTAAAGTCGCTACCGCTAGACCTTATATCATCTTCAGTCATGTTAGCACTCCTCTTTTGCGGAATTCGGCTGTAATATGTAGTATTGACATAAAATTACGTTGGTGCTGCTAAGCAAATAAAATTTCCGATTGCGTCATAAAATAGCGGTTGTAGTTGAAAAGTTATACAAACAAGATATCGCCTCTACATAGGAAAAACAGCACCCATTCTTAGACACATTTCACATTAGCTAAATTCAAACATTTCGTTCTTTGCACTCTTCTTACCAATGTTGCCGTCCTGTATTTCTCCTCTTGGTCTCGTGACTTTAAAGCATACTGCTCAAGTTTAGCCTCAATCATTCATTAATGGGTTACTATAATTCTAAAGTGCATACTATATATGTGTGCTGCTTACCGTTCGTACTTATGTAGCAAATTCACCATACTGCTTGGTAGCCGCTCTTTTTGATAATCTTGCGGAGGCACATCTACATAAACAAATCTCATAATAAAAGAATCTTAAACTTGTCTTGAGTCGGTACCTAACATTCATGTGTAGCATTGTTATTGTCAACACTTGCAACACCAACGTGTGCACGCATGAATAATTCTCGAGCGCCATTCAATTGCTTTAGAGTTGCGTAGTCTAGAACACTTCAAGAGCAAGTATCGTGAGTGTGGTGTATTTTATTTCAGATCCACACAATATGGGGGGGGGGTACTAGAACTAAATGTGAGGCAGGTACTAGTACTGAAAACTTACGAAAGTGGAGGTGCTAGCACTAGAAATAGCTCTCTACCACGCTAAAACTAGTAACGAAAATCGAATGTAAAAATCTCGCCAATAGATCGCCAGGGGGATTAATAGAAAGCTGCCGACAACCATCAGGCTCAGGTACAAATGAGGTGCGTAGATGACGAATAGTATTAGACAGATAATCAGTGGGAAGAGTTTCATCGAGATATTGGGCCTTCTCGGTAGATAAAGGCCTCTGTGTATATGCTAAAACTTGGTCCTAAGGGATTGGATCAATATTTAGGTGCTGCAATAAGAAACGTAAATCACCGAAAAGAGTACCCTACTGGCTAAGACAGATTTCCCTAAAATTGGTAGGATATGTAGCCTTGCTAGCGTCCAAGCGTAATGCGGTTGTAATCAGAACTCGGCAAATTACCGACCGTGTTGCTTTAAAAATAGCCGGGATGTTACCATCTTAATATCAAACTCTTCGTCCTGATGAAACTCACTTTATTGCTAAATTGAAAGATCATAATAGCGTACGCGCGATGAAGCTGTTCCTTATCCCCCGCGCAACAAGTTAAAGGGCACTTAACCTCAGCAAATGATACAAGTTGTCGAGCCTTCCGAAGCTCGCGAGTGCGGTCACGTCGAAGCCGTAATTCCACACCTTCCGTTGATCTACGGGTTTTTCATTTCTAGACCTCCCATGCCAAACCAGTATTCGTAGCTGTACCAATCGTATCTAGCAGCTTAGCAGCCTCGTCTGATGTGGCGGCCATAATATCCGGATAGTCATGAAATTTTCGAGTAAAGCGCCAGCAGCCCGAGTCAAGGGTTGAGTGTGACATTGGCAAGATTCACTCGGTGGGGGAGGTGGTGCTTACCATGGGAGTGGTTGAAATAAGAAGCAGCCGAATAATTTTGGTCCACAAGATAGATATCAAGGAAATTGTATTCAAGACGGGTGACACAAAAAATCGGTCCACTAAAAACTTTCTCGTCGGGATGGTGCCTACGCCAAGCATCATCCACACCAAGCGAAGCTCATCTTCCATTAAAACTATTTTCCGGAAGCAGTGTCAAGCATGTTCCCTGACCGGATATTAACCGAATCGCCTTGGGGAAATTAAAGTCACCGATGATTATATGACATGCACCCTTCAGAAATCATTTTCCAGCAAGAGCCGTAAAAATTCCTGCTTATCTTGACTGCAGCAAGATGCAAAGACATTGTAGATAAAATCAGGGACATCACCGACTTGTGTGGCAAAGTCTAGATACCTGCCGGCAATTTTCCTGGAAGACATTATATGGGCAGAAGACTCGTTCAGAAAGCGAATGTGAGAGATCGTAGTCGATTATAGTGGCAGAAAATCGGAATAAACACAGCGGTGGGTGACACTGCCGGGAATTATGGATCAAAAGCTTGGCGCAATGGGTAGTGTCGCGAAATTTTGTCTCCTGGAAACATACGAAATCGTACAGCACTAAAATAGGCTCAAAGGTTAGATTTCCAGTGCGATTTACGCCGTTGAAGTTTGCAGTAAGTATCCGTACGTAACGTTTAGCTGAAACACCTTAGAGCTTCATTATATCGCGGTACAAGGAGCGCGGCAACTTACATACCACCTGCTGTTGTGACGAGGCGAGGTATATTATTCTCGGAAACAATACGCGCACTTAAAGCACGATTCTAAGAAGGCAGATAAGAACCGGTCCAGCGTACCCAAAACGAATACATGGTCGGAGATATGGTCGCCAAGTGCGGATTCGTGAAGAGAATGAATCGCGTCGCGATAGATCAGTCGTATTTGGTTACGGGGTTACGCAAACGGGTGTGGTACCAGGTACGCTGGTGTGATATACGCATAAAGAGATCAGTTTCACTGATAGGCGTACTATTCTATCACATACGCTAAGCGGTAATACCGTACCTTACCGGTTACGGATATGTGGTATCTATCGCAATAGGGTTATTAAAGAGGAGGCGTAGTTCTGGTGTGGTACGCCAGTAGAACCTCCATAAGGACTATTCGATTAGGCAGCATAGTTTCAAGGTTAAAGACGTGAGCGAGGTTTATTATCGCTATAAATCAGTAAATACATTCAGTTCCCCTTTTGATTAGTTTCAGACACGTGTTTTCTTAAGAAGTCTTGGTCGTTAAGAGCCTGCATTAAGGCTAGTACTCTTGGGTATTAATGCCGCGTGATTCCTCGGAGTCTTTAGTCCCCTGAGCCAGGACTAGAAGCTTACGAGCTTGTTAAAGTACTTAGAGGTAAGTCTCACTAAGTCTGCAAATACTTAAAACCCTATAAGTTAATACCTGTTTAGTTTAATATACTAAGAGACTCTACGAGTCTAGAAGTCTTCCTCTGACAAAGAAGTAAGGGTAGCTTCGCTACACTTGGTAGCACTTGTAGTCAATCTACACCTGAGTCTGTTCAAGATTGTTTTTTTGTAAGGATGAAAACATAGATAAACCTATACAATGCCCAAGTATTAGTGCTGGATAAACTCAGAACGCTTATCGGGAACGAACAAGTGGATTTAATCCTCGCACAAGGTACTGACGTGATTCTTGCACGTCTTGTCGCTTTTTATGCAGTTTGAGACCAATTTGATTGGGCAAGAACACGAACATTTGGCATCGGCTATGCCTCCCGGTATGTTTTCATATCATATGAAGAGCCAAGGGCTCTCCCCCTTGTCTTGAATGTAAATACACTTGAGGTAGAGGAAGTGGAGTACCTCCTTCTGTGGATCAGAGACGTGGAAATGACCATGAATTCCGCTATGGGATAATCCGAGCAACAGCGAGTTGGGACGTGTATTTCAAATTAGGGGGCCAAGCCAGAGAAAGGGCTCTCACATGTAGCACGTCGGTAGATGAGGCTTTCCCCAATGGGATTTGCTAAAACAGGTAAATTTCCCAGGCTTTTGCTCCGCCTAATCAGGCATATAGAGTGCATTCTCGTTTCCTATCTGCCCGCAGGGCAAGATAGAACTATCGGACTGTGTTTAGGAGCTGAGAACTCTAATCGCTACCATACAGCTTGATCCCTTACCAGAAATGATTTTGGTTACCATCTTCATGAAAGGCCTTCGTACGGGCGTGTTTCGAACGGAAGTATTCCGGGTACACCCCACCTCCTTTGAGGCGGATGTGGATATCGTGTTGAACGCTGAGTTAACTTTAAGGCAGCCCGATTTGGAGCCCATGGGTACAACCCAAACTCGGCGAGCTCATTTAGTTCATCCAAAAGGACGGAGCCTATAGACTTCAGTCTCGCCGAGACGGACGAAGAAGCAGAGCTTCAGGCTATAGAACAAAATTGAAACATTTGACGATGTTTCACGTGCGGAAGCACAAAGCACCTGCGACCTAATTGCGATTTACGCAGGGTACGCCAGGCTACTTCAAACCGAACTCCCGCCGCTAACCAGAAGTCTGGTACGATGCGGAAAAAAGTAGACTCTCAGCAAGGCGCCCCGCGCCTGCTGGGGAAGAACTAGGTTTTGTTGAGTCTCCGGAGGTAGTGGCGAGCGGAACTTAACCCCAAGAAGCTCTGTACAATCGAACACGGGGCGTGTGTACGAGCCAGGCTTGTGGTCTAAAAGACGACTATTAAGGAATTTGATAAACCCTGGTCGATTTTGATGGACTCCGCAGCATCCGGTAATTATGTCAGACGATGTTCCCTTGAGTGAAATCCACTTTATGTTCAGGTGCTAGGAGTGCACAAGGGCGATACGATCACTGTTCGCTTAGCGACAGGAACGCTAGTCACCGCACTCAAAGTTCCTGTGAACTTGGGTGTGAATTTCTTTCGATTATGATAGCATCGAACGCTGTTTAGCCCTTGATTTCGACTAGAGATATGATCTCATGCTTGGTATGGCTCGGCTTGAGCGCCATGAGCCATGGATCGACTGGAGGTCGAAAACATCAGGCTGCACGCGCACTTCCCCTAACGGAGCTTTGGAGAGTCATATACCCACCTCTGCTAGGAATCAGAAGCGCTACTGGCGCGATCCACTAGCTGAAAATGCCAGTGTGGCGGACATCGGAATGTCAGAGCTCGTTGATTTAGACGATGTCAAAGACATTAGTAAAGATCAAAGCTCGATATGTGATAATGAAGCGGCACGTACTCTGCTAAGTGATAGTCGTTGTGAGAACAACGCACTGAATGATGAAAGCATTGTCGCCAAGCAGCAAGTCAATTGAGGGTTGAACCCATCAGATGAGCGTAGAGTGGCACGTAAGTACCCACTGAGTGGTGTTGGCTGTGATAGCGACACGCGGAATGTCAATAATGACGTTGTTGGTGAAATTTCAAGGCATCCAGAGCCCGGTTCAGCGGATGTACGTGAAGTGGCACGTAATTTCACGTGATGATGACGTCATGTCAACTGACTTGTCATTGGATGTCGATAGCGACATCAGCTCTAGCTTAGAGCAAATTACATTTGACGATGATATCGGTCAGAACGATACAAATCACTAAGCGCGTGCTGTGTCACAAGGTGATGATGAATATAAGCTGTATACACTCGTCAACAGAGTGACTGGTGTCTGTGAGGGTACGGTAGTTCTTGAGGCGCTACCCTCGTTAAGTGCTCTTTTAAAACCCGAAGAGTTGTCAATCAATGAGTTTGATTAATCACTTAAGAATGGTACCTTTCAGAGGTGGTGGTCATTCGACCCGACATCATAGAGTTGAACTCTTCTTCACTTTTCGATGAAGCCGTTCTGGAGGACATAAGAGCAGTACTTAGTGCACGTTGTGGGTTAATAATTTTACAAAACCTTCATTATCCCTTTTATTTCTTTGTCAAGGAAATTCAAGACGTGGTGTGTCAATATCCACCTTTGTATTACCTCCTGATATAGTTGTAAGTCATGGAATTGACTTAGTTTCTGGGACTAAATACTGTTTCACACGACAGTGGCCCTTGCCTAAGGATCAATGTGATGTCATTGATGACTTCTTCCGTGCTAAGCACGAGGCAGGAATGGTACGTGAGAGTAAATCTCTACATTCGACACAAAAAGCCGAACGACAAGTGGTGTATTGTACATACTTACAACAAGCTTAACGCGGCCTCTATTCCGGCACAAACAACCATTCCTCGAAAGGATGTTCTCCAAAAAAACATGGTTGGTTGTACTATGTATAGCGCACTCGACTTGTTTGATGGATATTATCAATTTCTCATGCGAGCAAGTGATATTCCGCTTACAGCAGTGAGCACTCCGAGTGGTGTGCTATGGGAATGGCTGGTGATACCCCAAGGTCTGTCTAATACTCCAGCTTCGTTTAATCGTCTCGTGATGCCACTTTTCCGCCCACATCGGGATTATGCAAAGACGTACTTTGATGATATTTTCATCCATAGTCGTGTCGAGAAAGGTCGGTCAGATGTTGACAATCATATCAGAAATTTGCGAGCCATGCTCGAGTGTATAGCGCGCAAATAAACTGTACGCCAACGCGTCTGAATGTATTTTCGGTGCAGAAGAGATTCCTTTTATTTATAGAGTTACTGAATCCTATTTTACCTGGGCAGTAGACTATTATGAATCCATTCTTTCTGTTTGTATGTTCTTTATTAACCCGAAAGCTTTCAGACTTCTTCCTCTACAGGTTTATTGCAAGGAGGGAGTTGCAATGATGCCTCAAGTATAGTCTATCAAAGTTGTTTGTCGTTCTATTGTTTAAAAATTTGCTTTATCAATTAAGTCTGGACGTTTTGGATTGACATCGTAAACATGTGTATCTGACATTTCGATTCCTATGATTAAAATAATATGTTTTCATCTTAGCTTATCGAAAGCACAAAACTGTGTACAATATGAGTGTACGATTGAAGGCAATATGAAAGCGGATTTACAGTCCCACCAGTGCTGATGGAGACATTGAAGTGATGTTGCAAGAATTCGTTAGTGCTGTTAATGACTATAAACTTCAAGACGAGCACGCGGGACATAGAGAGATCAAGAGGTAATTACATTGCACAAAATAATTCAACTTTTTAAACTATTTATTCACCCCAGCATATATATCGAAATTTAAAGAAAATACACTTTGAATTATAATCCACGGTACGGACTTCAAAATGTCTTTTTGTTAGTTTGTCGTACTGTGTCCGTCGGGAATTGGCATGTGGCCCTATAACGGTCACATCTGGTGCCACACCATGTGCTGCATTGTTGCGATGTGCTACAGAACTTATAAAGTAAACTGGTAGCAATCGAGGGCATTTCTGAATGTTAAGGGCCTAAAAAGCGCTAGATTCGACATAAGTTTCTCTACGGCACCTAAGTTGCAGCCTTTTGCCCCTTGCAAATTTGTATTAACGTAACGTGGCGTTGATACACGAGCACAGTATAAGTCCACTCTATCGCGGTATTTATACGCATGCCCGTAAAAGCTCATCTGTTTTAGTATGCCAAACGTAGCATTGCGTGTGAAAGGTGATTAAAATAAGGTTAAGTCTTTCATGCCAACATAAGTGTGTCACGTTAATATGAGCATACCATGACGTAGGTCAGTTGTTTATTTTCCAATTATTTGGGGCATTTTTTATTTTCCATTATACAATTCATACAGAGTCAAAATATGGAAAATATATCGATTGGTACTTATCACCGCCATTCACACTATGACACTACAACTCCCGAAAGAATCTGCACAAAAATAGATGGAGTCTTACAAGTTCTTTAAAGTCATGTATACATTAGCAAAGTAGATATTAATGGCCCTTCAATTGAAATCGTGCGCGCTTGATTGTTTCTTTTCGATCAGGTCCTACTACAAAACGGGAAATGATTATAGCATGCGCTCAAGCGTCATTATACAAGTCAGTTTGCTGTCGAGCGAAAGACCCAGAAAAAACGCACAGGATGAGAGTACAGACTCACAGCGCGACAGATCGGAGTCGAAAGCTGTGGAAGGTGACCTGACATGGATGACCACACAACCATGGGGTACACAGAAGTGTCATGTTTCCGCTTGCCGTACGTATCTTCCGCAACTTCCCTCATGCACTATACAACAGCAATTTTACCACCTTCTTAGGACACGGAAAACCCTTCTGCATAGAGGTGGACCGCCGCGTGAGTCCGCGCTCGTGCTCTAGCTCGCGCTGATGTTGCTCGGGCGATTTTTTCACCCCAGCATCTATCTACCAAAGACTAGATAGGTGCTCGTCATCAGCTTCTCTTTCTCAGGAAAATCCATCTCATAGTGGTCTGATCATACCTAAAGATGTGAAAAAAAATTCTGGTTAATACGTACATTGACGTTTACGCGGAGAGAGACCTTGTGCACCGTGCTGTGTTATAAATAAGAAAAACAACACTTATATTTCAAGGTATTGGAAATCGTAATAATGGGGGGGGTGATATCACTACCCTTTTTGTATTTCCTAAATATTCAGGAAGTTGATATAATCACACCCCTTTTCCTTAAATTCAAACCCTTTGTCAAACCATATATTCACACCCTTCCTGCTAGACCTGATATTTTAGCCTTCTTTTACCGATTCAGTTATTAGACCCCATTTCCTCGTACTTCTTCGCTACGTAAAACAATCGACCGAGTTTCTGTATTATGTTTCGTAGCTCCATTTCACACCCTTATCCAATGTTTTCTTTGGTTTGACAGCGGTGCACCTTTAAGGGCCGTGTGAGATGGATCTTGTAATTATTGCTATGATACAATAAATGAACTATTCAGGAGTGCATGTTGGCCTATTTGTGTAATTCTG
Source organism: Hyaloperonospora arabidopsidis Emoy2 (assembly GCA_000173235.2). Lineage (NCBI taxonomy): Eukaryota > Oomycota > Peronosporomycetes > Peronosporales > Peronosporaceae > Hyaloperonospora > Hyaloperonospora arabidopsidis. Next base: position 26,154 of record JH598061.1, read on the forward strand.
GAAGGTGTGATTATGATTAGGTACAACAAAGTCATTATCGAGGTCATCGCCACCTATTATACTAATTAATTCTACATACCACGTAAAATTCTTCAAAAGTTTTAAACTTCTAAACCATGACATTAATATAATTTCGTAATCACAACTGTTATGGGTACTCCCCTCGAGCTCCTGTGATGTCTGTCCTGTCCTCCTCCGCACCGCCCGGAATAAAACTATGTTAAAGAGCTATCGGAACTAGCGATTCGGATGCACAAAGTAGCTGCAAAGTCATTGTTGCACCATTACGTCTTATTACGTAATTGTGCTCAGCTTAAGAACTGGCGTAGTGCGGCCACAGAACAAACGCACGATCTCGATCTCTTTTTACTACATATTAATCAATCTAAGAAATGTGAAGGTGTGCGTATATAATCACACAAGCTCATTGTGTATAGTCGATGGTTGCACGTTTTATTTATTGGCGTAAACAATACTCTATAATGTAGGCAGCTTGTAAGATATTGCCGCGTGAATTGTATGTTGTCGGTATCTCATTTGTTGCAGACTATCCTTTTAAATCTATAAATGACCTTTAATTAAGCAACATCATATATCTACTAAAAACAGAACCAGAATAACTAGTGTATTTTTGTGTCGCCCTAAATTATATACGGCCAGCTAGATTATAGACTTTTGTGAGCAATAATATTGTAATGTCTATTAATTGTGTGGTGAGTTATACATCTAGAGATTAAATATAAACTTGTATCAAAACTATATAAGATATTAGGGTGACAATATCGACTTTAACAGGAAGGGTGTGAATCTTAAGGAAAAGGGGTGTGAATTTATCAGTTCCCAATATTAATACAAATACTCTCTCTACTAACTTTTAGCTTTCGTGGACACATCTCCTACTAGTTATCAGTGGTTATTAGTTAAGGGTTATGGGGTCTCACGCATGTACTGTAGTGCCGTCAATAATGAAAGGATAAATAAATGAAGTCCTCCACCAGAACCACCTTATCCACTTCCACCCCCAAATTGAGGTCTCCCTGAAACCATAAGGACAGCAGGTACCATCAACACAGGTCCTTACTTTTGTTTTTAAACTGGATTAGGTTGTCTATCAGATACACATATCCATCCTGGTTGTTTCCTGGGATTGATGCTCTTTGCGAGGGACAGGGTGTCCTTTTTTGGCTGACTGTCGATTGCTGAGCTTTTCAACCGAATCGAAGAGAACGAGAGTGCTCATCTAGAGATCAATGATCTATATATTGTGGAAGTAGTGAATCAAGGAGTGGTAGCACAGAAAGGGGAAGGTATCGACAGATTTGACAAGTCCTAGCTACGAAAAAAATATCTCGTTTTGGTGCAAATACAACACTGAGATTTATTAAAGCCTTCACAATTCTTACTGTTATCAAGCCTATTTTCATATTTGTTTCTATGAACTATGATTTCTTCTTGGTCCCAGACCTTCAGTCTCCAACTGCACGCCTGGTCTCATATATAATTCCGCACGAAGAGACACTAAACTCTTTCTTCTTTAACATCCGAGAATATCACCATCTTAGGTAGTGCCCGTACCTTTCATTAACCGCCCCAGGAAAACCACCGTTCTGTGTCTGAGCTACTCCGCAGCATTTAGGCTGACATTCGCAGTGCCAACACCACAAAATCTCACCCTCGCTGCTTGGCTTGAATAGAGTTACTCCCCCACATTTAATACAAATTCTTCCTCTTTACACTTATTTCAAGCTACTCGGCTAGTAGATATAGGTTAGAAGTTAGCGACCGTAGACTACCATAGAACGACCCCAGTGCGCGTCCAATCCTAAAAGTTATTGGAGCTTATTAGTTATCGGAAAAAGTTATCAGGGGGATTACTGTTCATCATATGAATAAAATAATTGTGAGCCCGAAGATTAAGCTATTAGTGACTGTGCGCAAGGTGAATGCTCAACTTTTTTAATCGTATCTTTATGTCTGTGTGTCTGTAAATAATGCTTGGAGTACCATAAACGCCGTACAAAACTCGATTTATCCATCGCCTCCCATATATGTAAATAACGTCGGGTCTACCTTTCACATCACACTAAGTGCGATGTTCTTTGTTACCTCGTATGTATATAAATAACACCAAGGTTACCTTATATGTAGTACTAAGTACGATTTAGTCGGTTATCTCCTGCGCATGTGAATACCACGTGGTATACCTTATACGTCGTACTAATTGCGATGTAGCCTGTCCCCTCCTTTGCATGTGTTTGCAAATAAACGTTAGATGTACCTACCACGATGTAAGTGCGATATAGTATTTAACCCATCTCATTGGTCAATTGGTATTATTTATGAGCCTGAAGGGTGAAGCTATTCGTGTCTGAGTGCAAGGTACTTGAATATACAGAACTTAATTCAATTTTTGGACAGAATTACTTATATTGAAGGGCGAGTTCCAGAGCTTGCTCCCCTATATTTTACTTGGAATGTAATTGTAGCATTAATTATGAAAATTATTGGCACACTCCAACGCTTTGATACGTATACACTCACTCGAACTGTTTAAATTTATCGACGTCGCCTTGCCTACCATATAATCAATTGCATAATAAACAACAAAAACCACTAGTTAAATAGCAATGCGATCTCGACCATGAATTCTCTTGCATGCTTAAATCCGGCGTATAACCCGACAATATAATGGTGGCTTGGTAGTATTCCGATCTTTAGACTGCTACGGTCAGCAGACTCTTTGCACATGCAATTTTAGTGTTCTTTCAACATACAGCAGTAACACCATCAGAACATTCTTCTTTGCAATAGAGTAGTTTGCATTTGACGGACCGTACTGGCATTTTAATATCGTACTAAAACGTACTGAGCATCTGAAAACCTTATAAATCATGTAAAGCGATACAAAATGAGAGCGATGGAATTACATATGATGGCACTAATTGCAATGGTAATTTATTAAGGAAACCGTATTGACTTGTCCTTATGAGTTCTCAATTAAATCGCACTATTGCACCAAACTGGAAAACCGTAAGAATGCTGACGGCGGTAGGGGGAGGGTATAGTTGGGATGGAGGAGTTCAAAGTCTTTACTTCAAGATGCCTCGTAGAAGATGAACTGGGAAAAGCTTGGCGGTATCGCAAGTAGCGAGAAGACGCACAAATCGTCGAAAGACGACTCCGCCACACCTCTTAATACGCAAGACAGCGACTATCTGAGCAAGAGGGCCAGCTAAGATAGCACTGTGGCGACGGATATACCGGAGATGCATAGTGAAGGTGGTCTTGGCCTGAAACATGCTAAGTCAGCAAATTGGGGCTATGCTTCTCGAACACAATTTCTTCGCACTAGGTCCAAAGCTGCTGGAGTACAATAGTATGAAAAACTTACCATACCTCTCGCAAGGCGTCATGATTAATGGTACGGGAAGTGACCAGAGGAACATCGGCTGGGTGATGTATATGCGTCCCCGTGACTGACGATCACGTGAAAGATAACCATGCCTGACTAACGATACCCCACCGCGCGGCTGTTAGGGAACAAATATAGAAAAGATAACGCTCATTCTCGAAAGCAGCGGAGCAGAGGTCGTGCGAGCACTGCACCATCCCCGGTATTAGGCTCTTTATAAAGGAAAATCGCGAAATAACGGGTAGTAGACGGAACACGAGCCGGAATTGGAGATCATGGACGACTAGAAGCAGATTCTTCAAGTTTTCACGGTCGAAGTCGGTCATGGCCGTGGTCATATCTGCATGAGCCGTGTAACGGGGTTACGCAAACGGGTGTGGTACCAGGTACGCTGGTGTGATATACGCATAAAGAGATCAGTTTCACTGATAGGCGTACTATTCTATCACATACGCTAAGCGGTAATACCGTACCTTACCGGTTACGGATATGTGGTATCTATCGCAATAGGGTTATTAAAGAGGAGGCGTAGTTCTGGTGTGGTACGCCAGTAGAACCTCCATAAGGACTATTCGATTAGGCAGCATAGTTTCAAGGTTAAAGACGTGAGCGAGGTTTATTATCGCTATAAATCAGTAAATACATTCAGTTCCCCTTTTGATTAGTTTCAGACACGTGTTTTCTTAAGAAGTCTTGGTCGTTAAGAGCCTGCATTAAGGCTAGTACTCTTGGGTATTAATGCCGCGTGATTCCTTGGAGTCTTTAGTCCCCTGAGCCAGGACTAGAAGCTTACGAGCTTGTTAAAGTACTTAGAGGTAAGTCTCACTAAGTCTGCAAATACTTAAAACCCTATAAGTTAATACCTGTTTAGTTTAATATACTAAGAGACTCTACGAGTCTAGAAGTCTTCCTCTGACAAAGATGTTAGGGTAGCTCCGCTACGAGCCGAGTCCGAAATACTTGCAATAAGGTGAAGACGCCGTCCTGATAAATATGCACTTCAGAACACCGCACGCATACCTTCGCCGGAATGTTGGAAGCGATGCAAAGGTGTGTATTTCGACAAATATAAAAAGAGGCCCCCGCAGCTTCCGGCATTAATGGTATACAAAACCGCAGCAGGTAACGTCACTCTGTATCAGATACCGCACCATACCACACTCACAATAAACTTGGTGACCTTCAGGTAAATGTGGAACTAACATAAAAGGTTCCTGCCGATAAAAACGTGTGAATTCTTGATCAAATTATTTCTATTATGCGTCTTCCTTCTAGATTTTTGCCGAGTTTCTTCGGATTGTCGCACCGTCCTCTTTTCCCAGCTCATTAACCCTTAAGTCCCTAATGTAACCTTCTCTTTACATTTGATTAATATTAAGTTCAATTTTGCTGCTAGCGTTTGAGTATGCACTAGGTGTATAATTGGTAGCAGATGGCCCGATCTGTGACCTGTACGAGATACAACGATATGATAATGATAAAAAGTCAGTAATAATGTGTAATGACGGCCATAGGTTGATAAACAAGCGTAATCTATTAGTACGTCAAGTTTAGTGCTGATGTGTCCCCTTTCAATTCGTTTTGAATATTGAATATTCTAGACGAAACAGTACGGTTATACTGTACAATATGTACGTGGGATTTGCTACCGTTTTTAAATCGAACACAAAGTCCAGTTTACTTTAAATTAAAATAAGGACATAAGCCTGCCTGAAGTACTTGGTCCTTGAGTAGGTTGTGATGTCGATACGCTGAATTTATCACTTTGATATAGTGGCTTATCTACTTTGGCCCTTTTCTTTACGTTAAAGAATGCGATACTTTATGGTTTATCGATATGTTAATAAGAATTGAGTGACTAATCCCAACATTATTTACCTGATCAAAGCGAAGTGACCCTGCTGCACTTGGTATCACTTACATTATATACTATACCTGAGTTTATAGACTGATTCTAATAGGAAATCCCGTTCAACCCTCGGATGCGCGGCTGACTATAGACGATACAAGCGCAAGGATATAGATAAAGGAGGTTTTTTATGAGAAAAAAATCAAATGTACTTCATGCACATTTTAAGGACTTTATTTCATATAAGGCTATATCACTCAATTTAATCTTTTTGAGGACTTTATGTCATATAGGGCTATATCACTCAACAGTAACATGTGTTTAGAAGTGACGCTCAGCACCTCAATACGGGAGGTGAAACGCTATATGCACTGCTTTTTTCGATCACGAAAGCTACGAGTAGTATTCTCCCTTTGATAGATTACACTAAATATCTGAAGAGTGGGCATTTACATGGTGTGCAATGACACACCCATTTTTGACCCTTTATGCTAGCTGAGCATACAAAATTCTACCCCGCGCCTAATCAGACGAAACGCTCGGGATTCCGCTTATAATACATACTTCACAGAAAATGATGAATTTTTGGACCATGGATAGATTCATATGCTTAATTGAACGCTTTTAAACCTCGATCCTTTCTTAAAAAGTTACTGGTAACTATATGTAAGGTTTTTGCACTGGAGCTCCCGGAATAAAGTATTTTGGAGCATCCCCACCGCACCTATTGATATAATTTCTAAACCGGAGCGTCCTTTCAAATGAAATGCACAATTAAGTATTTTTTTTAAATTCTCCACCCGGGGTGCACTACTTCAAGATTCATAACGCCGCCCGCATGTTGCCCATACCTGCCACCCAAATCAAACGCAATTTCATGACTAATCAGCGTGTATTGTGATCTTTTAAGGGTGTCAGGCGTCTAGAATTCATAGTGAAGTGCTAAGAAGTAATGTGTGTAGTTCTAGTTCTAACTTAGCATGTGTAGATTCTAAAACGAGAGGTTTAAATTAAGTTCGAATGTGGAGTTGTTAGCGGATAATATGGAATGTTCTCTCAAATAGATATATTTTTAAGTGATACGGTGGACACGCAATACTAAAAAAAGTCAACTTCAACATAGTGGTGTAGCACGGGATGCAGTGAACCGGTAACTATGCTCTAAGTCCAATGTCCTTCGCTTAAAGTGTCGACGGATATATCTTTGACCTCTGTGATAATTAATGAGTCCCAATATAGTAAAATGGGTACAACTTAAGCCCATATATTTCATTTTTATATCCGTAGGACGAGCTGGTGAAACTAGATATTCCGTAGCGTCGGCAGATAATTGTTGCACTAATAAAAGTTATATTTACATTCGCTGATTCCCAGTAAGCGCCTATGTTGGACTAAATTTAGATCAAAATGCATTAGAATCTGCCGAACCAACTTCCTGCCTCACACCAAAAGTATATTATAGCGCGGGGCACGTAGACTATCGTAGGCGCTGATCGCCTTACTTGAAATGTTTAAACGCTTTTGAACTTATAAAACGCAGCGATATCAAACATCCCCCAATATAGCCGTTCCTTATGCACAAAGTGTGTAAGAAGTCAAGACTAACTACTATAATCCCGCAAAGAGCTTCTGAAGCCATGGACAATTGAATTAAAATTGATCGAATGGCAATAATAATCGACTGTGCTTATACCTTCAACTCTCTCTATAACAGCATCAAGCGTATACTGATTTTTGGTCTGCTATAGCGAGCGGCTGATAAACGCGTATAACAGCCAAAGGCGAGGCCCCATAATGTTGGCTGTTATTGAGAAAATTTATTCCATTCACAAAATATTGTACGTAAAACATGAGATGACATATCTGAGAGGGGTTCTACCTAATCCGAACGTCCTTTGACTTTGTTTCGCTTGACAAAGTAGCTCTTCAAGCTATTCTTCTTCGACGCGGCAGTCTTTTTGAAATGATGAAGCGCTTGAAGCGGCGGAGGAGCTTATCGATTTTCTCAACATGGCTGAACTGGGCGCCTTTCTAAGGCATGTCTTCCAGCAAAACGTCCACACCTTCCTGCATCTTTCCTCATGGCACCGACACTGACGGTTCCTCGTCATCATTCCCCTCTTCACCCTCGTCCACCACGTTCTGATCCGGTGAGACGTCCTTCAGGATCTCAATGATGGGCAGAGTGCCGACGACTTGAAGGTAGCTTTGAGCGTCCATTGTGGCGGTGACATCATGCTGTGGGATTCTTGCTAAGAGGGATGAAATCTGGCGAACCGGATCAACGTCTTTGGTGTTGAGCAGAGAATTGACGACCATGCTACCTCGGGCGGAAAGAATGCCGGTATTTTTCTAGCAATAGCGAATGAACGCAGGTTTAACGTCGTTCCACGACTCGACGACCATATCAATTGCCTGGCAGATAGTGAACTTGTTCTTAGGCTCAAAAGGGTGATCACCAGTGGCCTCAAACTTCTTCAGGAGGTACTTAATGAAGCGCGTCTTATACTTGAGCTTAAATTTGGCGATGATGCCGGCATCGGCCGGTTGCAGATGGGACTGGTGTTCGGGGGGAGGAAGTGAACCTGGGTACGAATTGAATGACAGCCAGCATTTCAAGCTCTGTTGCAGAACAATTCATGACACTTCCTGTGATGCTGGTCAGCTGGTTATCATAGTTCTTCACGGAGTGCGGACTGGTGTTGTCCAGAAGCAGCAGGATTTTAGGGCCCCGGCGTTGGGGCTGGCGGTTCAGGTTGAGAATCCAAGGTTTGAACACGTCGCCCTTCATCCAATCCTTCTTGTTTAAGAAAAATACCTTACATGGGGTACCTTCGTCATGTCAACGTTGAAATATCAACGCGGTTTGGCAGCAGTCCCGATGACGAGCGGTTTGAGCTTCCCAGAGCCTACAAAAAGATATTATAGCAAATATCACTAGTTTTTATATGACGCTGAAAGCACATACCTGACGCATTGCATCCGAATAGAACAGTAAGCCTGGCCTCGTCCTTCTTGTAGCCCTTATCTGAACGCTGCGCCAGTGTCTTGTGTGAAGCCATGCGATAGAACAGCCCGGTTACATCAATGTTGAAGACGTCGTTGAGAGCAAACTTGTCGATGAGATTCTGAAGCTTAAATCGAAAGGCAGAAAGGTCTTGAAGTAAGGCGCTATCCGCCTTTCCATGGAGACGGTACGACTTGATGTTGTGGCGCTCCTTGAAGTGCTGAAGTTAACCGTCGGAAGCAGTGAAATTGTTTTTCTCTGTGCCGGTAATACTGACACCGACGGCGGATGCAGTGAAATTGTTTTTCTCTGTGCCGGTAATGCTGACACCGACGGCAGATGCAAATTGAAGAGCCTTCGCTTGAAGAAGTGCATCGGTGAGCACGACGTCTTTGGACCTCATTTGAAGAGACCAGATCTTTGCCGCCTTATTAATCTGAAAAAGCCAACTGTGAATATTTTGAAAGCGACAAAAGAACATCAAATATGGCATCAACCTCATCGTGCAGCGGACCACGGAATTTTTTGATGCGTTCCATGTTACCTCCCTCTGCCTCCAGCTTTTGGCATTTTGGAGGATGACTTCTTTCCTGTGGAGGACGTCTGTGACTGCCTTGCGCTTCATCTCGATTTTTCCACAATCACCTGATGAGTAGCTGCAGGATTTTTTGCTTGGAAGGCTAGGATGGCCACCTTATTACCCAGCGCGATGACCTGTCTTTTCTTGACTGAGTTGTTGTGGATGTTGGGGGGGGGGAAGTGAGGGATTTCAAGGGTGTGGTCCTCCCCTTTTATGTTTCTCTGGGGTGCTCGAAGTTTTATTATAAATTAATTGAATTTATCCGATTTATTGAAAGGCCTAGAAATTTCTTGCAATTTTTATAGAAAATTCTGGAAAACTCAGATCACCAATTCTGACGGAATTTTGGACCAGAATAAAACGGACGGCTGTTATAGAGAGGGCAGCAATGGATGTACCGTATACCTGGAGCATGACTGTTTCTGTTACAGCTGAAAAGCTGTATAGGGAGCAGATTTTGGCTGGCCGAAATCCGTAACAGCTGAAAAGCTGTATAGGGAGCAGATTTTGGCTGGCCGAAATCCGTAAGCCCGTTTCGGGGGCTGTTATATGGAATTGCTGTTATAACAGTAGATGTCACAGAGAGAGCTGACTGTATATAAGTTGCCATCAACATTCTGATATCTAGAAGTTAAATAACAGAATATTATCATCGTTATTTTGGCGACGGAAAAGATTTTATAGAGCCTGAGACTTGTAAGAAAAAGATGTAGCACTTTCAGAATTTGATATCGTTAAACTCAATTCCATTCATAATTCATATCTGTCTAGCGATGTCATCCGTGTACAGGCACTTCTTATATTCCATGGCTGTTTTGCTTTTTATTGAAGTTTCACAAGTCGAGCGGAGCTGATAATGTCCCTGATGTATCATTGATTTTTCATGGACCCACCTATTCTAGAAAAATCAAAACGCAATCGGAGCAAAGCTTTTATAGGGTCGTTCAGTGCTGTAGCACTTAAAAAATTATGATTTTATAAAGACCGATACATCAGACTAAAAAATTTCCTTCTTCGTTTGGGATAGGGCACATTATTCATTATGTAATACTCGGCAAATTCTTCTTGAGGTGAAGCGCTCCACCTCTGATGATATCAACCGAAGAATGATTATCGTACTGATAGGGAATGGTCATCCTCACACATACTTTGTGTTGCCCTCACACTCTTTAACCTGTTTCTTCACAATTTTCATCAGAGAACTGGCTCATATAATAAAATAACTTGACAAAACTGCTTATAAAGAATTTCTAATGGTTTCCTGATAGCCGATCCAAAACCGATACGCCTACCTTCTACACACAACCATACCGTCCATAAGTTACAGTCTCCTCCCTTAATGACTAAAATTAACATTCATGTCTTTTGTTGGGACACTTTCGCTGGAGGATGCGTACAATACCCTTGCTGAGCAACACATCACTGCAAAGAAAGATGTGAATATTGAAGATTTATGTGCTTAGACTCTAGAAAGAAGGATAGGAAGCTCAAAATCAAAGCTTCTGGCTTGAAAAAGTATAGATGGAGGATATTTCGATGTCGAAAGATCACGTTTTCGTATTACAAACACTCATCTAGTTTATTTTTTCACGGTGCATCACAGCATGGTAGAGCAAAGGAGAATGCTCTTGGAAAACTAAGATAAAATGTAATAAACACTATCAACGATCGTTTTTACATATAACGGATTTTGCAAGGATGATAATAAACCACAGCCTAAGTGAGCTCGATCCTTGTCAAAGATTGGTTTACAGAACCGCCTTGTTCTGTCTGTTTTACGCACTGTGAAGCTCCTTGTTAACCGCTCAAGATGTTGCAGACCTTAATCAGAAGCATCATAAAAAGCTGCTTGCGAGGCTCCACCCATTGGAGACCTTACTTTATGAGATGACAAAAAAACAATGTGTACCGCATGATCCGTAAGAAAGATGAATGAGACTACAGCTTTTGTTCTTAGTATGTAGCCACAGCCTAGAAATAGCAAGCGTTTTTATTGAGCTAGATTTTTTCTTGGGCCCCAATCACAAGTCAAAATCTGTGAAATTACGGGTATCGTTTTTAGCTGAGCTTGCTTGCAATCATACTAATCTTTTGGCTTTTACCTGGATTGCTTCACGAGTGCAACTACTGCATGTAATGGGTGAAACTGCAATAAATAATACCTTACCCCTTTATTTTGATATAGGCAGCGCGAAACAAAGGCAGATAGCCTCTGGGTGTTGAATAACATCACTATTTGTTTGTGCAATTTAACATTGAAGAAGGCATTTTTATCATTACATATTGGAAGTTTTTTTCCTTCATGAAGAAGGCATCGCTATCGTTACGTATTGGGATCTTTTCTTTCATCTGATGGGTCAATCGCACTACCTGAATTAGTCTTATTTATACGTATATGGGACATTGAGAAAAAGTCTTGGAGAAGTTAAGATTGTAAGTTTTGTTTGGATAAGTTCGATTTATATTTCCTTTTATGAGTTACGTGTCGGTCAGCTACCGAATATTTACCTAGAGAATGTCATGATACTGCATGATATAACCAATGCTAATGTGACGAAAAACCTCGTAAGTGTGCATAAACTGAAGAAACCAAATATTGTGTACATGTTTTTTAACGAGTTGTAGGAGGAAACCTTATGATCAAGAAGTGGATAGAGGTATCGATTTGAGATCTTAAAACAGTGCATAATCGATTTCCGCGGCACTTGAGAATCGAAAGACAGAAAATAGTCAACGCTGCGCTTTTTAAAGCTTTAAAAAGACTGAAACACATGTCGAGTAACTATTGGCGATTTGATTGCAGAAGATCTCATACAATGCACTGAGCAAAATAACTATACTGGCTGAAATTTGTTTTTACATCAAGCTTTAAAATCGGTACTTTAATCAGGTATTTGTTGAATATCAGAATTCACAAGTCCCCATTAAAAATTAAATTCACTGCAAGGATTAATATGGACAATTTGATGGCATGCCATGTTTGTGTTGAATAAGATCAAAACTTGATGCTGACCATAGATTTCAGGCTGATGACTTTGAAGTAAATTGGCTTCTTGTACATGCGCAACCGCACGAAACAACCAAGGATTACAAATCTTCTTGTGATCATTGAATACTTGAAACATAGGCATCTACATTACTTCCTAACGGACATAGTATCATTTACAACGAAATCTACACATTGACCAAAGTGCAAATGTCCATACAAGATTTTTTCTGTTGCCACTGAAGGAAGACCGGATCGACCACGTGTCTCGACTGAGAGGAGTTTGTTAGCAATTAAATTTTTGCAACAGCAAGGTGATGGAACCCGTCTGTGAAACTAACCACCAAGGGAAAAATAATCGTAAATATGCATTGGCGAACATCATGGTACATAACCAGCACAATTTATTTTCATTCGCTAAAATTGTGCTTCATCGAACGCTTTTGTAATTTATCGAGAAATATAGGTAGACATATAGACTTCACCCTTTGGTACGTAAGCAACTGGTCGAACTATATTAGTTAGTTGCTCGCCACCCTTTGGTACGTACGCACCTGGTCGAAATATTTAAGTTAGTTGTTCTCTACAATCATAGCGTAAGTGTAAACCAAAAATATCACAGTCTAAGGTAAATTAGCACTGCGATGCTGCTTCAGAAATAGAGGTAGCCAGAATATTGCGCTATCAAAACACACCTACAGAGGCTGAATTCGCGCGCGTAAAAACCGTGAAACGAGCTCACGCGATAGATAAGGGCTCACGGTATCATGAATTCCTTCGTAGAAGCGCCGCGGAAGTGATATCAAGAAAATCTGTCTGGTTTGTTCAAATGCTGGTCAGTACAAAAAAGACAGAACTAATTAAAAATTCAGCCGAAGCTCGCAGTTCAAAACACAGTTCCAAATGATCATTTAAAATCACGATCATATTTAATACACTGGTTAACGATCTGGCAATGGTCATACTGTTTGATGCCAGCAACAATACTACTTCGGTAGTCCATATTCTATCTGTTGCTGACAAAAGGCAAGCACAATCAATAAGGAGTAGGTAACGTCTTCGCCTTTCCCGCCGCGATTCTAGTGCATTAAAGAATGTTTTGGCTCACCGACGATATCTGGAAGCCATCTGCTCCCATGGGTGTGCATAGACGCGAGCGAGGTTGTCATGTGTAATCTTAATTCTACACCGGTAAATTTCATCAGTTTTTTATTGTTATTTTCGATCGACATAGTAATCAAAGCTGTTATATCAGTTTGCACCGAAGTGACTAAGCGATCCACTTAACTTCTACCTTTACCATGCCGAACATGAATGGTTTCGAGCATCGCTTACTAGCGCGGGAACGGGTTCGGCTGCCGGTACTGCAGTGCATCCTGCGGTCATACATAGCCAGCACGAAGTCTCTCCTTCACGCATTAATGAAGGCTTTTCCACCCGTCGTCACTATATGGTCAGAACCATACAGCTTCGATGCCTTTTGGAGAAAGTCATCCTCTAAGGAATGGGTAAGCTTACCGACCTCGTCGAAAGCGCGCGGTACGCTGCACTTCTTCTAGATGGATCCGTACTTAAGTGGAAAAGAATATCTGCCCCGGTAGTATCCTTTGACATTGCTAAATCCTCTGATTATGACTTGTTGGCGATAATCGATATCTATGAAGACGAGGTGCCCATAATTATATTTGACGCAGGTTTCTTGATCGTATCCCGGGGGCTGCGGAAGTTTCCCGTACCCAGTTAATTTGGACGTGAAGTCTAAATGAAGTTTTTAAATGTAGGAACATCCTAGGTGGTCGCATCGTTTCTTAATGAACATATACATGAAAAGGTCGGGTAGCTTCTTCTTATATGCCAATTAACGTCTTGGAACGAACATCAATGGTGCAATTTCGATTGGAATTAGGTCGTTCGATGTGAAGCGCTCACTGATTGAAAAATTGAGGTCCATCCTTGGTCACCAGGTTGAATAAAGGCTACCAGTGTATTGGACACTTGCCACTGCGTCGAAAGGTTTGTCGTTACCGGCTCAATTTCTTCAAACAACTTTCGTCGATCTCCTGCGTCCACGAGGTGCTTAATCTCTCTACTATATTCTACTGGTATCTTCTCACGGTTTCGCACTCTGGTGGATTCAGGTTCGTATCTACCCCACTCTACCGCGCGACCACCTTGTCTCGACGTCGACGGGAAGGCGGTCACCTATTTTACTCACGCGGATCAGTATACTCCATGCCTCACAGATATATTCCAATTATTTGTTTTCAAGAAATCTATCATTTCCGAATACGGCTATCTCTGGACTTTAAACCCTCTACACCCAAGGTAGAAGGGGGTGTTTAATCGGTGACGCAATCGGGTTGGAGCCTCAGAACCGATTAGTTTGCACATCTAGAGACAGATCAGATGTTACGTCGGGTGGCTCTATGTAATAAACCTGGAATCCATCAGCCTTGTGTACCTTCTAGCGGGTCCAATCTGGCGTCTGGAGGATGTTCAACCTACCAAGAGGCTTTGTATCCACCGTACCAAACTCTAAACCTATGCCAAACGACTTCCAATTTCCCCGACACCGTAAGAGCTACCAAGGCCAGGCCAACGAGGCACCCGAACGGTCGTGGTGCACGCTAAATTTCAACGAGGCCCAGGCTGATCTTGATGCTTGGCTTTATGTCTAAGAATATAATGCTGTTGATGATTACTTTGCCAACCAGATACGAATTCTTTCTACACGCGTATCGATCAGAAGACTGCTATGGAAAATGCATTAAGTTTAACCAAGGTGGTACCTGCTGACGATGTTGTCATCCGTGTGGATCGGATCAGAAGGTTGGAGCTCTGTATACCGAATTCAAGTCGGATCTTAATTCTGCCGTCTCGTGAAGTGGATCTACGTCTTACTGTCATCATTACACGCACACCAATCAACCAAGCCTTCTGCACTACCAATGATCTGAATACCCTTCTCAACAATCATAGCCGAGTCTGGAGCCAGCCAGACTCGTAGACTCGAAACAAACTGATACGGGACGTGTACAAAGTAAGAAGATCATCAGCCTTCATCTGACTCAACGTCTTGACCAGGCAGAAAATCTTGGCTAATGCAAGTCTATTTTGTCGTCTAGCGCGGTATTCAGCCTTTCTAATGACCATTTGACTCTTGTGCGGACTACGCGTGCACTCTGCCGTTTGTCGAGAACGAAAATTATGACCTGGACACAATTTATCGTGCTTTGGTATATTTGTGAGGTTCTTCGCTTTGGGTAGGCTTTGACGATCATGCGGTGTGATATATGGCTATCACTTGGTTGTGGTTGGTCCGTTCAGCGAATCAGCACCGACCCAATATGAAGCGGAGCTACCCTTACTTCTTTGTCAGAGGAAGACTTCTAGACTCGTAGAGTCTCTTAGTATATTAAACTAAACAGGTATTAACTTATAGGGTTTTAAGTATTTGCAGACTTAGTGAGACTTACCTCTAAGTACTTTAACAAGCTCGTAAGCTTCTAGTCCTGGCTCAGGGGACTAAAGACTCCAAGGAATCACGCGGCATTAATACCCAAGAGTACTAGCCTTAATGCAGGCTCTTAACGACCAAGACTTCTTAAGAAAACACGTGTCTGAAACTAATCAAAAGGGGAACTGAATGTATTTACTGATTTATAGCGATAATAAACCTCGCTCACGTCTTTAACCTTGAAACTATGCTGCCTAATCGAATAGTCCTTATGGAGGTTCTACTGGCGTACCACACCAGAACTACGCCTCCTCTTTAATAACCCTATTGCGATAGATACCACATATCCGTAACCGGTAAGGTACGGTATTACCGCTTAGCGTATGTGATAGAATAGTACGCCTATCAGTGAAACTGATCTCTTTATGCGTATATCACACCAGCGTACCTGGTTATCACAACCGTTTGCGTAACCCCTTTACACCCTCCCGCATCAAACAGTCGATACACCGAATCGACATTCTTCACCTTTCTCATTGAGATAGCTCGGAGAGAACAGATAACCTCAAGGTTGTGTTTAAGACACCTTGCGCATCAATGGCGAAGTCTTCGCACTCCTCCGAGTCTTTGGAAGATATCATACGAGAAGAGAACATCGCTGATTATTACAGTAAATCAGTCGTGGAAAAGGTTGAAGACCTCGAACCTGCCGCGTAAGCGTCGCGCGAACCTTCGCTCATGGCGTCAAACCCATGTCCAGAACGAAGCATGGCTCAAGTGCTGATAGCGTTGCGTGCCTCAACCACTCTTGATAACCTATCATTACCAACAAGCTCGATGAGCAACAACAACGCTATATCGAGGATAATGAGAAGGATAGACGTCTATCTCAGATATTAGCTATTGCAGAGGTGCATTCGGACTATCGCTTTAAGCATTTAAGAGTTAATGAAATTGTTGCGAAAGTTCGCAGGGCAGCCCTTGACGACTTGGACCACATGGCACGAGGCTACGACGTCTGACGACATTGCCCAAGATTCTCTCAGAAAGAGATAATTGACGCCCGAAGCAATGACAATCTCCGAGTATCAGATCGAATTGACGGAACAAGCACGTGGTGCCTCTGTACCAACACAGAAAACAATCCCGGTCGTTCTGTACCCAGGCGAGAGTGAGGCCAAGGATAACTGCACGTTCACTCGCTGGGCGCGTAGGGCACGTCGGTTGCCCAGCATGAGTTCCCTTCGAGCTAGTGCCTCCAATGCTGCAGTTCATTTAAAGCGTATACTACGTAATAAATTTGCTAAGCTAAAGGTGAAAGGACAGCTACGTTTACTGTGTTGCACTCAGTACGTGAAACCACCACTGTTTCGACTGTGCAGACTGTCGCGGGTTACTCGGTATTGGCGCGCGAGTAGTACACCCCACATGTATTGGTAAGAAGCGCGTTGAGATGCAATCTGACCTTCAGCGCGATGCTCAAAAACTTTAACGGCGTACGGGCAATCTTGCCGAAGGGGTAACTCAAACTCCCATGAGTTCTTAGACTCAGGGTACCCACGCCACTTCACCAGATACTCGTATTGACCTTTGTGAAGACGCCGCTTCAGAATCCTCTCCACATATAACTAAACGTTTTCTTGCTCATCGAGAAACGCAGGAGGGGGTCGGTGTGTCGGTACAAGCTCATGAATACTTGGCGTCAGAGGTGACGCGACTCCGCGAGTCTTTCGCTCACGTGCAGACTGCACTGGATCAGTCTGTGACTGAGAGGAAGTAACTCCGGTAGATCCTTGACCAAGTACAACGGGCTAATGAACACTCATCTACTAAGTTGGTTCAGTTGCGTAAGCAGATAAAATCGTCTCGGCTCGATCGACTCGGTCGACAAGAGACTACGGAAGGTGGAGCACAACCTGCCACGGATGGATGGCCAGGTGGAGATCTTAACGAAGATGCAGTTATCGGGGACGACATCCCTCCTTCAGACGCAAGCGCCTTCCTATCCACAAGAGAAGGATCACGGTATGGCTTAAGCAATCCAACGTACAACACTAGGTGTGGGCGCATTTTGCGCGAAAGATTGGATATAGGAAAGGCCTTTCTTCGCTAAGACCGTAAACGGTCCGATGAAGCGTGGGAGCAAGTTTGTCTTGAAGACAGACCTCGAAGACACTACATTTGTAGGTAGATTTTTAGCATTTAGTAAGACTTGGTATACAACTTCATAAAAATCAATACATTTTCTTTGCTTAGCATCAGTTTGTTCTTTTTGTTTGTCTTGGCTATCCGCCATTGCACCACGTATATATCGTAAGACACTAACCGCGTCGCAAGAAACTCGCTCACTTGTTTCTGCATATAGTGGGAGGGCTGATATCAGCAAGCTTGTCACCGGACTCTCCCCCACTAAGCCCAGAACCATGTAGTGGTAACGTGAGCGAAAAGCGAGGATGCGTGAGGCTATTAATAAAGAAGGAATTAAAGCTGTTCGAGGCATGAACAGCGTTGCCAAACGCAAACTCAATGACAGGGAGCATCGAGCTCCATGTCTTAGGCAACTCAGCACAAACACTGCTCATAACATCGCCGATGACGCGATTTACTCACTCCGTTTTACCATCGGTCTGCGGATGATCCGCTGTGAACATGTCCAATCGCGTGCCAAGCACCTTGAGGATGAAAGTTTAAAACTTGCCTGTGAAGCGGGATTGCGCTCAGAGATAATTACCAGCGGAAACCCGTATTGACGAAACATACGATTGATAAGCAGCATAGCTGTACTTTTGCCATCGATGGAATTCGGCACAGCCGTTAAGTGAGCCGTCTTGCTTAGACGGTCAACAAAGACCACATTTTAGTCACAGTATTTGGGAAGACCAAACACAAAATCCATACTGATGGGCTCCCAACACCCCGCGGGCACAGGTAAACTGGCTAGTGGCGCAGCTGAATGTGCCGAGGGTTCTACCCGCTAGCACGTTTTGCATGTACGCACGTATGTGCTCACCCATTTGTAGAGCTTGGGCCACAGGTTGTGTTGACTCACAGAGCCCTATGTGTTTTCCCGGCCCAAATTCCCACTGAGAGCAGTATCATGGGCCTCAAAGCGGATTCGATACTTCAAATCCTCATCTCGAAGTATGAAATGCGATCGGTATCTGCTACATCTAAGAGACATCACAAGAGACAGCACAAGAGTCCATTATCGATGGAATATCTATGTAGGCTGGCCCGCAGACGTGCCGGTAAATTACTGGCCGAGTCTTTGTACTCCCTATCCCCAAAGCCATGAAATAACGCCACACATTGAGAATCCCGTGGGGAATGCCACGCGTATTCCTCTATAGGAGACTCCAGAGTCGTGACATGAGCAAGCTCATAATGGGGAAGGCGAGAGAGGGCATCTGCCAACACATTTTGTTTGTATGAATTATGCTCCACCACTACGTTATATTTCGCAAAGTAGGAAAGCCACCGGGTCATTCTCTGAGAGAGGTGAGACAACTGTGTCGCCGTGCGTAATGACGCATGATCCGTGTAAAGACGAATGGCCTGGAGACAAGCAGATGAACCCTAAATTTGACGAGTGCATAGTTATTGTAAGTAGCTCTTTGTCGTGAACTAGATAGTTCTTTTCAGCAGCTTTTAGCATACGAGATTCAAATGTGATAATTCTCTTGCGGCCTGCAGCATCTGTTTGTAACAGAACTCTGCCTATGGAAAAGTCGGATGCATTGCAGACAACACTAAAAGAACACTCCAGATTTGGCAACGCCAAAATGGGAGAATGGAGGAGACTCTCCGTTACTGCCCGAAATGCGTCATTATGGGTCTTGCCTCAGCGCCAATTTGTGTCCTTCTCAAGGAGGTCAATTAATGGCCGAGCCATATCAGCGTAATTTTCACTGTATTTGTGTAAGTAATTGGCAAGGCCAAGCCGCTTACGCAAGTCTTTTTGATTTTCAGGAATCGGCCAGTCTACTATAGCATTGGCCTTAGTGGGATTTGCTGTGAGGCCGCGCTTACCAAAGAAACATCCTGAAATGATTACAGATGCATGCTTGTATGTGTGCCACGTTGATTTAAGTATACCAGGACGTGGGCATATTTACATTTACTTTTTGTCTGGGACATTTTTTATATTCCCGTTGTAAAATACACCATTTTCTGGTTTCAGGGGGGTGAAAATATTAAAAATGGGGGGTGAAAATATCATTACCCTTCAATACCCTCTTTAATCTCGAAAATAACAATTTCCCAGATAATTCGAAAATTTAAAAAAGCCCCAGATAGTCGAAAAATAATAAAGCCACCGAATATCGGAAATCAAAAAAATACCCGAGGTCATGAGAAAATAAAAAAAGGAATTGTTATTTCCACTCCTCGAAATTACTAATTCCACTCCTATGAGTAGGGTTCCGACCCTATGTTCGACCCGGCTGGTCCGGGTCACGGGTCGAGGTTTGACCCGGGACAATAACCCATTGGTCTCTCTTATTTTTTATATATTTTTGCCATTGCAACCAATTTGAATAGCATATTTTTCTAGCTGATTTGGAGTACTTTATTGAGCGCCGTATTCCAAATTTAGCACCCATTGTACGGATTGGGGAGGCTTGTGTTGGTCTCTCATGATTACGGGTCATCATTTAAAATATATATGTCTTAGCAAATTCTAAAAAACGTATGTCATATAAAAATGAATACAAGACCGATACAACCAGAATCTGCATCGTCAGTCGCCTCCGCCGACAATGCCACCCGGCAAACAGAGGGTGCTGCCAGTAATAACGGCAGCAAGACGATGAGCTGGGTTTATACGTACTTTTTAAGTCTTAGAAAATAAGGTAAAGCTGTTTGTCAGGATCCAAAGCCTCGTGGCGGACCAGCAATTTGCGAGCTACGTATGTATGTACAGCTATGAGTGGTACAAAAAATTTGGCCAAGCATCAGATGCATGATAAGCTGCATGAATAAGGTGCAATGCGTGCATATGTAAAACCAGAATATCTGAAGGCGTGCATCGCATAAGTTAATGTAATTGAGTTTATTACGAAGGCGTTGCTCAAATTTATTCTAGAGCAGTCGTTTCCTTACTACCACTGGAACTTGTGCGACGTTGATCCTAAAACTCTAATCAATTTAGTGTCGGCTTCAATTGCTGCTGTGCATTATGCTAATCCATCCTCTGAGTAAGACATAAAAAATACTCTCAGATCAATACCAGAGAGACTAACCACCTCAACAGGCCATTCTCCATGCAGAAATTCGCAAAATTGCAACAGACAATATTTCAATAATTGGAGAGCCATCTATTATCAGGACAAAAGGAAGTCCCGTGGGAGTCGAGAATAAACATCTTAAATCATCTACAAGATGTGACCCATCATCTTTTGAATAGACAGCCAAATTAAATTTTACGTGCAGACACTGCATGGAAGAAGGCCACGATACTCGCAAATGCCCCACGAAAATAGGTGAGTTAAGGATCCAGAGCAGCCCAACCGAAAACTAGAAGGCTGTTTGACTATTTAGCGGTAATATGGTCTTCCATTACATCCACTGATATTAAGCCAAATATACATCTCATTTACTTGTCACGCACATATTGGTCGTTAAACATTCCAGCCCTTCGAGACAAGGACCCTGAATCTTCAAGAGGTTTGTAGAATAAAGAGCCCCGTTGGCGTTGCGTGATCCGACAATTGTCTTATTCCAGGTTATGACGTGGCCCTCAACGTAATTTGACAAGTAGTGAGCATGTCGGAGAGAAAGAAATCAGTAGGGTATTTTGTTAAAATAACATATTAATTGAACAACCCCATCAATTCACACTCACTTCGGGAAATGATTGAAGAAAAGGTAATCTTTTTAACAAAGGCATGCTTACGTTTTCAGCACGGTTATTTATATATAAAGTTTATTGAAGTAGTAAATTTTCGTGCGAGTTTGTATGGACGGCAGGACAAAGCACGCATCGTCGCAGCACATTCCCACCAAAGTGGCATCAGCCATTAGAGATATGCAGACGTATTGTAGTTTACACAAAACGTTAATGTAAATACTGTAAAACTCAGAACGAGTTTTACTATCTTCATGTGGACTAGTCAGAGATGTGCTATACCAAATATTGCACAAGACATCGCCATTTGACAGCAACGTGCCGCGGGTGAGAGCGACACAGCGCTGTCATGCACCATACAGCGCCACCGACTTGCCAAAGACAGCACAGCCGAGAATCTTGACCTGTATCAGCAATAATAAAAAATCGAGTTAGAAAAGGCGGTAAGTAATTATATATTTCCACTTTTATTTTGAGATACCACCTGTAAAATTTTGACAAGACTTCCAGCTCTTACGACGACTGCGCGCGCACTTCTTTTTTTACCGCTTGTCTTCAGCGCGTCAGATCTCCAGCGCCGTGCACTTCAACATGCACAATCATAATGTCGAGTTAGGTGCAGCAAATACGACAAAAACTGCAGCAAATACGTATGACAAGACTTGCCAACGATAATTCAGCACACAAGGGAGAGAACATACGACCACCACCATCATAAGATACCCTCTACATACCCGACGATATTCAGTCACCTATTGCATGATAGAGACTTTTGTTATCAAAGTTCTCCCGCCGAATTGAGCACATTTTCCTCGAACGGACCCTACGGAATTCTAATTCTCTTAAAATGGGACGCACGTGACCAGTTTTTTTAACAATCCTCTTTTTTCTAATAAGCCTATAAAAAATTATACTTTTTCAGAAGCTATTTACATTCCCCGCCCTTATTTTCCTGCCCTACGTAAACGTTGAACAAAATCCACACAAATGGGACGATCTTTATTTACTCGATACGGACTAACGTGGAGCAGGTAAAAAATTCTCTTTGATAGACTACATCTCCTCTCTTGAATCTTTCCGTACACAATTTGCACATGTATAGTGCTTTCGAGTCGTGCTCTGCCAGTTCGCTCATCGCCCAGACACAAAAAACCCTACTGTGTCTACCTGAGGATAATTGTCATGCGTCATGATACACCATTAACGATATAGTTTAGCGCAGCGTGAAAAGCACATTTTGCGGCGGGAGTAGCACTATCAAGCTTAGGATATGATGTCGTGGGCGTAATTTTTTATGTCGCGTAGAATACAAACACGAGTTGATTATTGCTGCTTGTGGGGCGTAAGTCGTGGTATATAGCTTCGACCGGCTTTGGCTTTAGTAGTGGCAGATATCTATGGTCTTGGCAGCAACAAGGAGCGAAAAGCGTCAACGAATTGAGGGCACTGATACAGATATTCCTAACTCTTGTCGGGGTATTTGAGTGCACTGATACAGATATTCCTAACTCTTGTCGTATTGAGTGCTTGTACATCTGGGTACCCGGCATGATGGTATGGCCGCGAAGCATGTTTACGGTCTTAACCAACGGTCCGAGAAAAGACCGTGGCGTAAATTTTGTAAAGACGACGGGGCTGTCATCCAAATCAACGCAGTTTTCGATAGGCTTGGAGTCTTGTGAGATGTAAAGAAAGTAGATGCAAACTATTTGCTCTAAGATAACATTTACTATAATGTTTAATGTACTTCGTGCACCTCTACTCATCACTTTGTCAGGATATTTGCTCATATTGCCTCTTTCAGCTTAAGTGATGAGGTATATGCAATCATCGCTTGATAGCGCTTTTTCTTATTCTGACAAAGAAGTAAAGCAGTCGCTCTTATATCTTGCTCTCAACATCGGCATGTCGAAAATATACTGCAACGCTAAGTCGGGCGATGTCATAGCGTTGTTCACTCACTGACAAGGTGCTTCATGTCACAAATGTGGGAGAATGTGCTGCCGTGCTTGGAACGGGGAACAAGGATACTCCAGAACTACGGGCGCACGAAGTATCAGCTGATCATTCGTGCGCTAATCTGCACAAGATCAGTCTGTTGACTGAGCGCTCGCACGATTGCAAAGCTAAACTTTAATATTAACATTGCATCGTGACGCATGACCATCACGCTCAAGCAGGCATAGTGATTCTTGTGTCTGGGCGATGAGCGGAATCGAAGAGCACGACTTGAAAGCACTATATGTACAACTGTATACTGGAGAATTCAAGAGAGGATAAATAGTCTATCAAAGGAGGATTTTTTACGTGCCCCGCGTTAGTCCTTATCGAATTAATAAAGATCGTCCCATTTGGTAGAATTTGTCCAATTTTTACGTAGGGAAGGGAAAATAAGGGCGGGGAATGTAAATAGCTTTCTATTTTACACATTCGGGCGCAAGATTTGGTTGTTACCCATAGGTAGGCCTCCGACCCAATGTCACTGGTCCGGGTCAGACCTTGACCGAGGACCCGAACCAGATGGTCCAGAGCGAACCATTGGGTCGCCCTGGTCCAAAACACTTGTATGTATAGAAACGCAACAGACCCCCGAATATAAAAGTGTGAAACTTGTTTGAACCAAGTGGGTAAGTCAAGCGTTCATGTCGCAAAGTCCTCCTTAGAGGACGCCGCAATGTCCTCCAAGGAAACCGTCAAACGGGCCAACATGTACGTATAAATATGCACTAAAATCAAGTAGCATTGTATATGTGGTTGACGTCCATACGTGGGTATCTGTAACAGGCATTTTCTTTTTCTGCCATGACCCGGCTCATAATACACTATTTTCAGTTTAGATCTTGCCGATTCCACGGATCATCGGATACATATCGTCGTACGTTCACGCGGTATAGACGCATGTACATCTTTTAATCATTTTGCTCACAAGCTTGTATAGGTGATCGACTGTGTGTAACTGCCACTTTTAGGCGATTAGAAAGAGCTCGTTGCAGGATTGCAAAGCTTGAGAAGATCACGCAGTTGCTTATATTCCACAAACTGCCAACGGGATTAGTTGTTTCATCTCACGGAGAGCATGTGCGCACGGTAATCTCATTACTCTTTGATCTTTCGCAGCGCAAAAAAAACTTAGACCCAACCTACGAGTAGCTCGTGACATTTAATTCCACGAAATATGTGTGGAATTCGGCTACGCTCGCTGGCAACACATGGGTCCAATTCTAGTGCTTGAAGCTCAATAGCTTGCATCATCCTTGGATGAAAAACATTGAGGGTTTCGGTTGACGTGTGAATGTAGCTCTTCAACCCTTAGTGAGAAACTTCGACTGCTGAAGTCGACGTGTTTCCAAAATGGTTCACATCATTAGTCCACACATGTACAAATAGCTCTTTATGGAAATCCATATTTTCCCCAAATATATGGCGACTTCTGGTTTTGCAGCGTATTATTTGCAACGAGGCCCACTCGTCATAAATATCCGCAATTGTTTTTGCGTAACAAACTTTAGTCCAAGTGTTTAAAAGACATCGTACTCCTTTTTCGTCTCAAAATGCTTTTTTACAACCTATCGAAATTTAAATACGTCCTTTCATGATCCTTCTGGTCGAGGTGATCCTGTTTTATATCAACATTTATTTTGGGGTTTTGGTCATCCTGAAGTTAATTTTACCAATGTTTTTGGTTCATTAGTCATAGTTATTTCAAGAAATTCTTCTTTACAGAAAGAGTTAATGAGAACTACTATTTTTTAGACGACGTTCTTCTCAATGGGTAAATGCTCAATATATGAGCGTTGATTGTGAATAGTCATTGGATGGCGCCAGCAAGAGCCAAGTTGTGGTTGGTGACAAGAACGTCTCAAAACCTAACATATCTCGCAATTTTTGAAGCGCTTGAACGTAATCACCCTTGTCTTCCCCTGATAGAAAGACGAATAAAAACAATGATTTTACTCCCGTTCTGCCAACAGTAGTAAGCAGAGGCATTTTTTTGAATCGATTCAATTTGTATGTACATTCCAAAATCAGAACATTCTCGTACCGTCGCGTCAAGCGAATGGAAGTTGGATGCACCAAGAACAAATGAGTAACACGCCCTCCGACTTCAGTCTGCACTCTAAAAGTTCATCCAGCTGCATAAAGCTAATCCATCAAAGCCTGAAGAGGCAACCTTCCAGCCAACTCCTCTTTCCGGAAGTTTACTTTGAAGTTATAAAAGTTTTGAACAGTTGCAAGTGATGTGGGAGATTCCGCCGGGGCAATGTTAAACACTGTCGTGCAGGTACATCAGCCGCCACCTGATCCTTTACAAGAAAATTTCCATTCTCCATCATTCGTCCAGAGACTGGGCAACCGGCCATGTTTGTCGAAGCTTGATGATTGTGCCGCTTGATTCTCACCTTGTGATGTCAACGTGCGTCCTTTACTTTAAACCCAAAAGCTTCCTATAGACAGTCCGTAAGCCTGGTCCTGGTTTTACGGGTCAGCTCATCAGCATATCGCATGCGATATTCTCCGCCGCGATCACATTGAATGTAAACACGTTTGTCGGCGATGAACGGTATAATAGAAATTCCAGATCCAGATTCACGATACACGCCTCGAATGTGTTCGATAAGCTCAGACCAGCAATCGAACGTCAAATTGAATATGACATTGTATGTCATGTGTAGAAGAGAGATTTTTAGAAACGACATAGTGTGAGGGCGAATGAGTCGTATAGAAATGTGGCAAAAATTTGCTCGGACTGAACCCTGTAGACTTTTTCCAGGGGATGTTGTAGCTTAACAATTGGCGTTGAGGTGTAAGAACATAATAAATATTGCATGAATGTGGATATCTACCCAATCCTTTTTTTTTGGCCAAATGATGAAAAATATCCCTTTGGATGGGATAGTGTACAATACCGTCTATTATGATTAACTATAGGAAAATTGGGTTTAATATGGCTTTTTAGGTATGGAAAAATAAGATCCAACCGTTTTTGCCATTGGAGTGGAATTAGTAATTTCAGGGAGTGATAATAACAATTCCCTAGGAAATGTTCTTCTTCCTAGCATATTCAAGTTAAAGTGGTACACATAAAAATTCATATCTTTAGTCATTTCTCACTTTCCATTGTACGGCCGTGCTCAACCCCCACCTTGTAGGAGAAGCTGCGGAGGGGGTTCTGCCTCGGGCGTGCTGCCCTCGCAGCCACCAGTTTTGTGTGCAGACAGCACAGGGAAGACGTGAACACGTCTATATATCGTTGGCCTTAAATGTAGACAAACAGTGCTGATGTAGTTGTTATTAATGGTATTGTTTTTGTTATCATTTTTGTTTTTGTTGTTATGTTTTCTAATGCTGAAAGTGTTGTTTTTGTTTCGGTTGCTGCTGTTTTGATGCTACGTCGTTATTGCTGGTGCTGTTGATACTGCTAATGCTGCTATAACCGTTGTTATTGTACGATATTTATGCTGTTCCTGTTGCTTTTGTTTTATGCTGCTGCTGTTGGTTTTGTTGCTGCTGCTGTTGTTGTTGGTTTTGTTGTGGGATTGGAATTCGCTTCCTGCATACTAGATCTAATTTCTTTAGCGTCTATAAGCATTTCATTAGACTATCTATCTTATCTTTTTGACTCCTTTTTTAATTAATTTGAGAGCCTTCAGCCTTCTTCGACTGCACGCGTATTGCAATCTAGAAAAGGTGCGATGATGCCTCACGCATAGTCTATCGAAGTTGTTTGTCATTTTATTGTGCGAAAACTTTGCTTTATTTGCTACGTCCGGACGTTTTGGATCAACATCATATCATGTGAATCGACACGTCGTTTACTGTGGATTAGATACAATAGCGCCGAAGTAGATTGCCGCTTGCAAAAAGCTGTGTAAAATATGACGGTACAATACAAAGTAATATGAAACTGGTACCAGTTCAAGAGGTAATGACATTACACACAAGACATTTGATTTGGTCGAAGTGTTACCTCACTCCAGCATATACATGAGCCCTTTTTCCCTTTGCAGATATGTATTGACGAAACGTTGCGTTGATTCGTGACGATAGCATAAGTCCATTTTGTCACGGTGAATATTTGCGTGACCGTAACGAAGGGATCATCTGTTTTAGTAAGTCAGGTGTACCAGCATATTGCGTATGAATGGTGATAATAATAGGTTAAATCCCTTACCGAAGCTATATGTATGCCACGTTAACTTGAGTATACTAGGACGTGGAACATTTTTATTTTTAGTAATTTTCTAATTATCTGGTGCATTTTTATTTTCGTGATAAAATGAGGCCTTTTTAGGGTATTGTTAAATACACCCCCCCTCCTTTTTACCAAATACACCCATACACCACACATATACCACACACCACAATATGGTTTGTACAGCAAATGTCGCACCATGATAAATCTGTACGACCGCTATCCCACAAAAATCGGCATCTGTCGTACAAATATTAAGTGATTTACCAAACAAGCTTCTTCTAGCACGCAATGGACGATTAAAGCACTTTGCCTTCGTAAACGACTTGACCGACGACCATGAAGCACTCGTCGCACTTGTCCCTACATGTCGGATACAGCGGGGTTGCTTTTTGTATCTTTCAGAAAATTGGTAACAGCCAGAGTTCAGTCGCGAAAGGTACAAAAATGAATGAAACAATGGTTCACGTTTCTGTCACAATACGCAGGTGAGTGTCGATGTCCTGTATCGGTAGAGCTATAATTTAGGGAATGTAACACGGAACACTCGTTTCCCACTGAGCAACTTTGAGGAGGGCAAACCTCGAAGGTGACAACCCCCTCTGTTAGACCTAGACTGTTCAGTATAGCCAACAGGTCTATATCTACTGTAACTATATCAACCGTAACGGTGTGTCCAAGCCAATTGTAACGGTGCATCCCAGCATCATACTGAGCCACAATATAATCAGGACAAGACATCTTGTAAATTGTGTCTTTTCGTCACAATTTCACCGAACTTAACCGGATACATCCGTCGCAGCTTAAAGACAACAAATTGTATTATACAGCTATTTGTATTTTGATTAAGCCTAGCCCGGATCTGTGTAAGGACCAGACCATTGCCTGTCAAAGAAAGTTTGCTTGGGGAATCACTTATCATTGTTATGACAGATGCCGGTAGTTGTGCGATTGCGGTCTTATAGATTATGGTGGCGCGATATTTGTCGTACAAACCATGCTGTGGTGTGTATTTAACAATACCCTAAAAAATGCCTACTATTTACCCTATATAGTTATAATGGAGCGAGCTCACCCCGCTTTAGTGATCAATGGTCAATTCATATCCTCTCATTCTGCTATTCCAAACACTAGTTTACCTAGCAATGTCTCGTCGGAGCGATTGCAGCATGCCCATCATCGGTGTGCCGTCTCATGTACGCCCATATGGTTTGCAGAAATACGATCACCGGCAGCTGTCGGGCAAGTCCAACCATGTCGCGTATCGTCAGGTGTGCACATGTCGATTGAGATAGACCTTTGTACTTTACCTTGAATGGCTGCATGCTGGTCGATAAAGTTAAAGCCTAATCGGCGACAACGAGACCGAACGTTATACGGGGCTTGTCGACTTAGGGACGGACGGCTGTCGGCTTCGTCCTACTGCTTTGTTTGGAAGGAGAACAGACGCACCCCTTACATTTTCGGGTCGCCCGTCCCCTCACTTCCGTTTAGTTACAGCTCGAAGATGGCATGTATTTCATTCTCAGAATTTGGTGACACTGCTTTCAATGGTGACATCCCCACATAGAAAAACTGCTTAATTCCTTTGGGCTCACAAACAAGCGGTGCAACATTGCTCAGTGTATACCACAGCTTCCCCATGCACATACGTATTCTTTCACCTAGTCAGGGTGGTCCCGAAGTAGATGTTCTTTGACCACCATGGATAGTCCCGGTGCTTGTTTACGTGAGCCATGTGCATGAAGGCGTTCGTCAAGAAGATTTGAGGTGCCAATTCGGACCACGCAAGAATGTGTGTGCATGTATTTTCTTGACTCTAAAGTCGAAGAGCTTGCGCTGAAAAAGGTGCAAGGTAGCAAACAATCGTGTGGACATTAAGGTTCGTCTAGAACTAAGGCTTATAGGTATCACGCTGAACTCACTGCTAAACCAAATTCCTGCGGCAATTCCATCAAGCGTGCTAGCACCGTGCTAGAGCTTTCAAACAAAGCGCTTGGAATTTCCGTCGTGATTGCTATGTTGTCCGAACAGTAACAGTCAGCCTTTTCTTCATTCAGTCAGCGTTCACGCTGAGCTTAATACCGGGGCTTATGGGAGCCAGGAGTGCGTTTGCCACGAGCAACGTTGCCCCCTCGCACACGACTTGCTCCGAGTTGAGCTGGAGGTCGCTGGACACTTAGCCTCGAATTGCCACGTGTCGTGTAAGGTCCAGTCTGTGTGTCCAAGATAATCTCGTCGGCTTCATCGTGGTCCTCGTGCATTACGAAAAAATCCGATCTCGTGTCGCGCTGGAACGGGTCGAAGCCGGCAGCGGACGAAGTACCGTAAACCGCCACACGGGGTGGCGGGGGTGGCAACGGCAAGTGCTCGCTTGTAAGAGCCTCAGCAAGACGATCGTAGTCCACAGAGTGGTGGTTCACCACATTTCGGCCAAGCGCCATGCGACGGCCTTCCAGACGCAAATCTGCCAAATCTCCGCTGTGGCCACGTAAGAAGTACGAGGCCGTACTGAAGTCGCTTGTCGTACTGATCTCGTTTGACAGCGCCTCCGCCAACTTTGCGTCGAGTAGTGCCATTCGTGTCGCAATGTTTGCCATCGCGATAGATGGCTGGATCACCAAGACACCCTGCGCCTTCATCTCTTTGCTGAACTCGCAATCCGGCACGAATGCAATCATGCGCGGGTGTGCTGCGCCCAGCAACGACTTCAACATCTGCACGTTTTCGCGCGTGCGGTTGGAGTCACCCGTGAATATGATCACATCTGCCGCTGACATGGCTTGCGCATTCTCCCGGTCCTTGAGTGTGTTCTTGTACGAGATGAGGTCTCCCTTTGCAGCGCGATGCAGGATAGCTTCGTTCATCTTTTGCCACTTTTCAGTACGTTCTTGGTCCAAGAGAGGCACGTTGACCCGCGCACCGTAGAGCGAGAGTTCGAGAGCAATCTCGAAAGCCACTTCGTCGTCGCCAATGACAACCGCATTTTGCACTTTGGTGAAAGGCAGGAGCGGATGAGGATCCCCAGCGCACCCGGTCGTACCCGACATCGTGACCCGACCCATTTCAAACAAGCTGCCTCTGGCAAACTCTCCGCTGTGCATGCTGTTGCCGAAGCCACCACCACCACTCACCACACTGTTGCGGAAGCCACCACCATGCGCCACACTTTTGTGGAAATCACCATTAACGTGAACTATGCTGGAGCGACCACCATGGAAACTCTTGTCCATGTGTTCACTGTCGCCTTTGAGCGCTTCAGCCTGCAGCATGCGGTCTTTCAGAGTCTCCCCTGATCGACGTAAACCCATTGAACACAATGGGGGACCGATGATCTGGTTCACCACGACAGCAGCCACAATCGTTGCCGCAAACTCCATTGCCCATGCTTCATCACTCATGGCTTTCACCTCGTTTGCCAAACCCAACGCTACGCCAGCCTGTGGGGTCAGAGTAAGCCACAAATTGTTGTACTGCATCGGCGAGAGCTTGAGGATGTAGCGGCCACCTAAGTAGCAAGCGATGAAGATTGAGATATAGCGCAGCATGACATACATAGCCATCAGTGGGACGGCTTTCAACGCCTGGTCCAGCTGCAACGCTGCCCCCGTCATGACAAAGAATGGCAACAGCATATATGGTGCGGTAGCGTCGAGGATCACGTGCATATCGTGACGGATAGGCTCGTAGTGTCCGGCGACACACGACCCAATCATGAGCACAAGTAGCGCTTCGAACTTGATTTCCCATGATAGCCCAAATGCTGCTGCAGTGGCTTCTGCGAGGACGTTGGTTGAGATGTAGAACATGTACCCCATGCTCAGCCAAATGAAGGCCTTCAATCCTAACGAAAGCCGCGGGGACATGAAGGAAGATGGAGGCGCGTGGTGTAGTTCGTCCAACGCGCAATTGCCCACCTGACTGCCTGATTGTGACTCCATGTCTGGGTTCGAATGGCCTCCTTTGTTGCCGGTTTTCTGATCGAGGTACGACGCGTTTTTCCCGTGATCGCCATGGCCACCATGATGCGCTCCGCCTCCAGGAATCTTGAAGATCAGGATAATCACGCCGCCCAGAAGAACTCCGACCAAGATGTTGGACCCCACGATACCCATTGTAAACATGAGGTTTAGAAATGACACGTCGAGCTTCGCACAGTAAGTGGAGCAGATAATGCGGGCGATAGAGAACGAGATGAGCACGATAAACTCGGCTGTCATAGTCGCCCCAAGCATTAGACTCGTGAGGTGACCGACACTGTCAAGCTCGATCTTGATGGCCATGACCGTTCCCGGCGATACCAAGACCGAGATGGACGCGAACATGAGTGCAATGCCCAATTGGCACAACTCGCCCAGTTCATCGTAGAAGAACCAGCTTTCAGCAAGCAACATGGTCGATGTGACGATGATCATGGCAGTGATGTACGAGATAGTGAGCAGAGACACGATGGACTTGGCTTGGGGTTGCAGTTCCGGCCAGTAGATTTCCTGACCGGCCTGGAATGAGATGAACGACAGTGCGAGAGCACTCACGTAGCTCGCGAGCAACGACACCATCTCTTGTGTGATCAGGTTAGCGATGAATGGGCCCGCGATGATACCGGTGAAGAGGTAGCCCGTTATGAGCGGCAGCCTGAACAGCCTGGGGAAGTACAGTCCAAGAGGGTGGGCCGCCACGAGCACGACAATGAAGGCCAGGACATACTGCACCGTATCGACCGCGTTGCTCCAGGAGTTGAACGGCACGGTTTTGTTCTTGTCCTTGCCTCCGCCTCCACTGAGTCGACGTGTCACCTCATCGTTGTCACCGATTTCGTCCTGTACCACTGGAAAAGCTGTTACAGCCGGCAAGGATGTGGCAACGAAGAGTGTGAGCGCAAGCAAGAGCAGAGTCGAGTGCGGTGAGATGAGCGGACGCCTCGTGCAGACACGAGGGACAGGGTAGAGCATCTCTTTTGCAGATGGCAATTGGTGTTGTCCTAGCACCAGGTCGTCTGCTGATGGAAGGAAATGCTGGAATGACCGAGTTCCGGTGTACTCCGTTTTCACTCAGACTTTTCTGGTCCCAACGGACGTGCTTTTGCAAGCGATCGGTATCACATAGACAAGCAAAGCGCTCCTTGTGAAGATGTTGTGGCACAAAAGCTGGCCGGTTGTCGTTTGTTCGGCCTTGAAGGCACTGGCTGTCTAGAAAAGTCGAGTTGACGTGCCCTGAGTTACACTTGTTAAGGATGACCCTGCTCTTTTTCGCACGAATCGTTTGGACTGACACCGTCCGTGTCGGGAAAGCCACGTCTTTTCGTGGTTGTCATTCATTCGTCTCGTTAGAGCTGGCCGACGATGTTGCGGCCGCGGGGAGAAGATACGGCTCGAGCACGACCGAGTACCCCACGCCGCTTGTCTATGTTTTCGTGTGTTCGCGAGGATCCTGTGTCAATTGAAACGCTTTGTAATGCTGAAAAAATCAGCAACTACGAACACCAGCCTCAGCATCTCAATGCAACGTGGAAGATAGGGCTCCGATGGGCGAGACACCGTGCGACACGGTACATTACGTGCGTTTGTGTACGACGGCTTCGCTGCGTGCAACAGCGCCCCTAGGGTGAGGTGCCGACGATTTGTCAACACGATGGAAACCGGCCATCGTGTTTCTTGCTTGTTAAAAGGGAAGCAGATTGTTCACTTACCGCTACAGTTTACTACAAGATTTCTGAAATGTCCTCTGCCGCTCGAATAGTCGAGGAAATGGCTCCTGTCGCCTGTGGGGGCGGCTACTAATCTGTTATTGTATTCAGGGATACCACGCGTAGGTCGCGCGTAAGTGGATGCTATTTCCACCGATCTACTACACCGCTGTTCCTTGTTTGCGACCTCACGAAGTTGTCAAACGAGCATTTGATGATCTTCCGCTATGTCTTCTTCTGTAGACGCTTTTCCCTGCTTACGTGTGCCATTTCTCCATATTGTGACGCTGCAGACGCGTAAGCTGCTGTCCACCATCTTAGTTTCCAGGCCTGTCCTACGACGTCAGTGACAGCACGGAACAAGCGCTCGACGTCAGCTTGCACCCGCAGAGGTCTGCTGTCTATTCGTAGTCAGCTCTTCCTCGATGCTACGTAATCTGATAGCCAGTCCACCTGACAATTCTCGTCGGTTTCAGAGGCGCTGTGCCCATCGGCAAGGGACCGTCTCTGGTCCGCCCAGACGGTCAGAAAAAATGATTGTGCGACGGCTGTCTAGGAGACCGATAACGTCGCGTATCGTCAGGGGTGCTGATGTGGCATCGTATACTAATGATGATGGCGCTTTGGCCACTAGACATAAAGATGCAGTAGCCGACCGTCCGCACAATTGACGAACAATCGCTGATTATCTCGCTCGTTGAGAAGACCATAGCTTTGACCTTAAGTCCGAGTTAGGCGCGTTGGTTAGGATTTCACATAGTAGACACGTATTGACAGCCGATAATGGGCATCTCGAGGGTGAGATACCTATGAAGCAAAAGTGGTTTGGGCCGCTACTGCGCTCAATAGGCACAAGGCGGCAGGTGTAAATGGACGCCACAATGACTCTGTAAGTATATTTACGCAGCGATGCTACCTGAAAGGGCCGCACCAGGCAACTAGCTTATACAGGGTAATAAGCCACCCTTGTCATGTTCGAAAGGACAGAGTACCCGCTGCGGAAATATGGAAACCCGGATGACGTGGCGGACTATAGATCCACCGCACTCCTACAATTCAGTACAGATATTCACTAACTTTTAGATATGCGGGTGCAACAAGTCTTAGGGACGTTTATTGGGGCTTTGCAGCTAGGCCTCGTCCACGGTTGACAGATGCTCAAGACAGCAGTGATGCAGACTGCTGTCCTGGAAACAGCGGATGCCGTGCTGGGGTCGCGGATACGCTGAGTCGGGTGATTCTCTTGCTGAGCATTTGTTAAGCGTAAGTTGTGGTCGCACGTGATGTTCTACGCTTGGCACTACAGCGATTCGGCTTATTCCAAGCATTTGTCGCCATGATCCGGAATTCTACAACGGCAACCAAAAAGCAGTCAATATGTAACGGGGCACCGGAGCAACACACTGGACAGCCAGTGTGGAGCTACTATCACCGACAGCAGTGCTAGTGGTGCCTCGCTACCTCTGTGCAAACGTGCAGAGGAAGGTAAACTACTAGAGACAGTCTAGTTGTTGGTAAAAGTAAAACTGTATTAAATATAATTAAGTCTTAATCATTAACCTATGTTGTAGTCCTAACTTAATTATATTTACCTACAAAAATGTATGCTAAAGTCTCCCATATCAGCCAATCGATGAGTGTTCTGAATATTACCCCTTATAGTAATATTCATGAACATTATCAACCTTTATGATAATATTCTGATTAACAAGTATCAAGTTACATGTAACAGGCTCACCCTGTTACATCTCATCCCCCTTAAACGATAGTCACTCAATTACTATTGTGTTGATGTGGTCACCGTTAGACCACATCAGGGACAGGGAGCACTTGTTTTGGTCTGATCCATTCATTTCTGGATATTCGTCGCTTGGTGAACAAATCCATTCGATGCGCGGCGAAAGTTGCTGAGAAGACAGCTGCGCGTGTTAACGCAGCTGCTCTTGACGATGCCTAGCCTCTCGCAGCAGACGATGCTTCGTCTGCTACCACTGCAACTCTACTTGCACCACCAGTTGTTGCAGATGCACATGGTGCGTCACCACGTGCTAATGATGATAGCTCCTAAGTGGAGCTTATCTATTCGGGGGAGTCGGACGGTGGGTCCGACTCGAAGAAGACACCTAGGTCACCCGAGTCTATAGGGGCGGCCAAGTACGAGCCTACTAATAGGACTCGAGCGGGTAGTCAGACTCATGGTCACTACCGGAGTCTGTTTAGTTCAGAGGATGAGCATGCTGACTCATCCCCCGCGCCTGATACTGCGCATTCGCCTTATATCGAATGCGGTGATGATTTGAACCGTCGTGATGACGATTCTAGTGGTACCAAGGCTTTTGGTGCTACGCAGGAGGCTCTAGACGGCAATGTGCTGCGTCTAGCCCCTGAACACAAGCCTTGGGTGTTACCAAGAAGGATTGTGAAAGACTTATCAGGCGAGACAAGTCTCCATCATCGAATTCCATTATTCGATGCGAGGCATTTACACGGATTCGACATCAGCGCTAGCAACTTCCGCGCTGAAGAAGACTTCTATCTGGATACTTTTCTGAAGCATCGTTGGTATAGTGGCAACACTAAGCGAGACAAAAGCTCGTTGCTGCAGGCGTAGAAGTTCTTTATACTCAATGTGCAGCACATTGGGCGCGAAGCTTGGCTTCGGAATCTTGACACAGCTCGTGTCAGGTTTGAGAAACGAACCTTAACTGGTGCAAAAGTCGGGTTGCACAAGCTGTCTCATGAGGCAGGAATTCCATGCCTCACGTGGGGAGACCCGTGTCCGTGTTGTTTCGACAACACTCAACGAATCAACAGGGAGGTGTACTCCCTTTCTTCACCCTGGGGTAGGGCGCATATCTCTTCTGAGATGCGCGATGCAATTTCTAACCTATAATCGCTCTACCAGCGACATGGTCGCGTGTTTTCCGATGGACCTTCTGAGCCATCGGATGTGTCTCGTCGTTCTGGTGGACGATACCCTCAACGTCAATCATCAGCTAGGCGCGAGGCACCCAGCTGTCGTGAGACGGTGGATAGCCGCGCCAGCGAACAAGATAACTCGTTCGCTTCCCCTTCACGTCACGGTGGTTCAAGATACGCTCGACGTGAAAGCGTTGACTACCATGCGAATCCACTAATGGCTGAGGTGGGAGCGGGAATATCAGCTCCGAATCGTTTGTTGGAGTTGCAGGCGGAGGTTGGTCGTCTCCAGCAATGCTTACACAATCTGTGTGATCTCACCGAACAAGAGAGACAAAAGCGTCTCTCTTTGGAGACGTGGGTCCACCTTCATCGATCAAACGACCGATCGAAGTTCGTGTTCTACCAATTGGAGAAAGAGCGTAGGCGTCAAACCCACGATGCACCAACTAGTGGGCATTGCGGGCGTGAGAGGACTTATCTCACGGTAAGTTGCGACTTTTACTGGCCGCGACAGTATCAGTTCGTGCGCAAGTATATTCGTGATTGTGAAGTGTGCCAACGGGTGAAGCCCATTCCTTCATCCCGTGCGCTACTACAGCCTCTACCAATCCCGGCAGAGTGCTGGCAGTCCGTTTCAATGGACTTCGTCTTCGGTTTCCCCGAAGACGCTCACAAGAATAATGGTATTCCTGTGTTCGTAGACCGATTCAGCAAGATGATACATCTTGATGCAGTTAATGAGTCAATCTCAGCACATGGTTGTGCCTGTGTCTTCATTGACACGGTATTCCGACTCCACGGTCTACCCCGTGACCTAGGCTCTGATAGAGATCCCCGGTTCACGGCGACGTTTTGGCAATCCGTGTTCCGATCCCTCGGAACACGTCTGACTATGTCTACCTCTGACCATCCCGAGACTGATGGTCAGACAGAACGCGTCAACCGTGTCCTCGGAAAGATACTTCGAGGATGCGTCCAATCTTTCACAGAGGTCGATGCTGCCAGCTAACCCTTGGCTCGTACCTTCTGAGCCAGGGTAACCCTAGGATGATATCAAATTTGTCATCCAAATCAAGTACGATGAATCCATCATTGTACTGCAAATCTTCTGACGTGTAGTGAAATCCCACT
The DNA here is from genome assembly GCA_000173235.2 of Hyaloperonospora arabidopsidis Emoy2. Classification (NCBI taxonomy): domain Eukaryota; phylum Oomycota; class Peronosporomycetes; order Peronosporales; family Peronosporaceae; genus Hyaloperonospora; species Hyaloperonospora arabidopsidis. Next base: position 63,222 of record JH598061.1, read on the forward strand.
ACACGTTTCATCACTGCTATAGGTGCGCCTGTTGCGAGGAGCACCTTCATCCTCGTTGGAGGAATGTCGTGCTCAACGAACTTGAGCCTACGATCCTCTAGCGACTGGCGACGAACAAAGTTGTTCGACGCCCACAGTCAACTAGGGCACAGAGTGACAAACCTTTTGTCACTTCTAAATTTAAGGTGATGAGGGGTACCTCAGCACCAAGTGCAGAGACACACAAGGATTGTGAGTCTGGAAAAACTTTCATCAATAGGTATGCAAATTCTATTGAGGTTGCTGGATCAGTAGGGCGCTCCGCCTCTACTGATCCCGACCGTTTTTTGACGGTCCGCTACGCTGTTGTGACATTGCAACAGCGTCGGACCCGCGTCCATTACTCTTCTTGACAGATCTCGATCATTTCGCTCAGTGTTACGAGACACTGGGCGTGAAGCACTACACTCATAGGCGTAGTTTCCTAAATTTTGACAGCGATTGCACTTTTGCAATCGCTTACTGCTTGATGAACGAGGTCTCTCGTTCTCAACACAGCAGAGGTCCATTGGTTCTGGACCTCCCGCATCTACTCGTCTCGAAGGAAGATAGGGGGTCAAGCTAGTGTGAGCCTGTCTCACACTAAAGTCTTCTTGCACCGCAGTTGTAATCGCTTCCTCAAGCGACTTCAACTCGATGCGGAATAGATGGTTCCTCACGGGACCATCTATAAGGCCCTTTAAGAATATCTTGATCAGCACGAACTCATTTACAGGGTTTGCTACCATGCAACTTGCAAGGTAACGAACGTGCTGAGCGTAAGCGTGAACGTCACGCTTACGTTGTTTTATCTTCAGGAGCTCTGAACGAGTTCTGAGCTCAGCTCTTGGCGGCTCAAACGTTTGGCTGAGCAGAGTCTTAAAGACCGCCAACGATTCAAACACGTTTGGATCGTGTAATTGAAGATTCAGAGCCCAAGTTCTGGCACGCCCTGACAAATTCGATTTGGCAAATGCAACTTGCATTTTCTCATCGTCGATGTGGCGAGCCTAAATGGCATCGTCCACTTCGAGGAACTATCTCAACAGGGAGTCTTCCTCAACTCCCCGGTACTTGGAGACTTCTAACTTTAGAGTCTCGCGTCGACGCTCACGTGTCGACAATGCAGTAGCAGACTGAGACTATTGCTGTCTCAGGAGATCAGTCTGCTGGTGACCGTGCTAATGCAGCAGGGTCACTTCAGCTCGCGACGCGTCAAGTTCTCGCTGCAAGAACTTGGCGATTATGGAATGCTGTTGGTCCCTATCCCTTGAGGATAGCACAGACCAGACAGCTTCTTCGCCAACGGTCGAACTCATTCGTTCGACCGCACTCCATTCGACATCGCTCAAATAGGAGTAACTGGTTTTCATGGTTACTTAGGTAGTAATTTTTTAACTTTAACAGGTTTAGGAATGGTTATTTTAACGATGTATACTTGGTGTCGTGATATTATTCGAGAAGCTGTGTATGAAGGTCAACATACAAAACAAGTACAATTAGGTTTAAGAAATGGTATGCTTTTATTTATCTTTAGTGAATTATTATTTTTTATTAGTTTTTTTTGGGCTTTTTTTCATTCTGCTTTAGCACCAACACCCGAAATTGGATCTTTATGGCCACCTTTAGGTATTGAGACAGTTAATGCATGGGGTGCCGTGAAAGGTGTCATCGCCTTCGTCGTCCAACATGTTCATGTTGAACGGGTTCTGTGGTCCTTGGACGGACTACAAAGTGCTACCAGGTGTAACGGGGCACCGGGGCAACACACTGGACAGCCAGTGTGGAGCTACTATCACCGACAGCAGTGCTAGTGGTGCCTCGCTACCTCTGTGCAAACGTGCAGAGGAAGGTAAACTACTAGAGACAGTCTAGTTGTTGGTAAAAGTAAAACTGTATTAAATATAATTAAGTCTTAATCATTAACCTATGTTTTAGTCCTAACTTAATTATATTTACCTACAAAATGTATGCTAAAGTCTTGCTCACCACTCATTGCGCGCGTCCATCGTTGATTGGACCGCTCGAGCTGGCTGATATGGTGACCCATATCAGCCAATCGGTGAGTGTTCTGAATATTACCCCTTATGGTAATATTCATGAACATTATCAACCTTTATGATAATATTCTGATTAACAAGTATCAAGTTACATGTAACAGGCCCACCCCGTTTCAGGAAGGGTCTGAATCTGCTTATGTGCAAGTCTGGACACCTTTGCGGGCATTGTATGTACTAAAACAGGCCTTAAAAGCTTGATATGATAACTTCACGGCATTCTTGTTGGGACTTGTTTTCGCCAAGGTGCAGCAGACGGATGTTATACGTCAAAGGAGCCGATGAGAATTTGATGATTGTGCTTCTGTAAGTGGATCACATCTTGGCATTCGCCATGGACAATGCAGATCGCGCTGAACTCAAGGCATTCGTTGAGAAAGCGTACAGCGTCAATTACTTCGCAGAAGTAAACTATTCTCCATGTCAGGAATTGCAATGGTTCAGATGGCGGCGATGAAGTGCAAATCCGCTATAAGAATTACGTAACAACCATTTTGAAACGGTTTGGTATGGACTGCGCACGGGCTTTGCGCACACCAATGAAAGATCCCTATCGTGATCAGCTGTACAAGGTGCAGGAGACGACATAATTCCGTCCGCATCCCGCAGTTGAATTCCTAATGTATCTATCGGTGATAAGCAGACCCGACATCACTACAGCTGTAAGGATACTCGCTCAAGAGATCGAGCGTCCAACGGTGATATAGATTGCGTATTTTGGTGTCAAAATGGTACACGCGATTTTGGACTAACATTTAAAAGCGGTGCAGGTGATGGCTTGATGGTGTACTGTGATGCGGCATTTTTGGTGAAGAAGGAATCCAAGTCCGCGACCGGCTACGCGATTTACTACGACGGCTATCTTGTCGAGTGAGGGACTATAAGATAGTCTATGGAGACGTTGTCATCCACAGAATTGGACTACATCGCCATGTGTGCAGGCGTGCAAGAATGTATCGGGCTAAACATGATATTGAAGGACTTAGGGCGTCAACTGGACGAGATTCTACTGATGGAAGACAAATAAGGTGCCCAATACCTGAAAAAGACCAAAGCGGTGACACAGCGCTCACGTCATATCAACACCAAGTATCATTGGTTGCATGAGAAAGTGACGCTTCATGAAGTGCGAGTTAAAAATTGCCCAACAAGTGAGATGGTTGCCGACCATATTGCCAGACCGCTCGGCTCGATCAAGCTCGAGTATTTCGTGACAACCTCGGTGTTCGACAAGTGGGAGTGTTGGAAGCCCAAGGACTTACGACGAACGGAGCTGACAACAGGCATCAACTGGGGTCATCATGTGTGATGACACCAGCAGGAGAATGATGCAGAGCAGCATGAGTCTGTAGTTTGTGTTTTAGCTTTACTACTTATGAATCAGTTTTCAACTTGCCTTCTTCAAAGCATCATGTCTGTCTTAGCTAACTCAGTTTTCTAACAGATAGCAACATAGCAGTAAGTACGGCTAGATGATTTTAACCTTGCTAATACACTGGTAATAGAATAACGTATGTTGGCGTCCTAGCAGTTGCAGGGATCGGTGGCCGGCCCGATCGTGAGTGAGTCACGCACTTATCGGGGAATAAAACCGAATAAAACCTGATTTTGGAAGCCCGGAGGCTGTCGGGTTGTTTAAATAAAAACCAAATAAACCCGATAGTAAAAAAATGTTTGGTGCCAGCCATGCTGTGTGCCCTACTCGAGTCTGGAACACTTCGTCCACAAAGAGTGAGTGTCTGTTGACACGAATAAAAGCCTCGCATTGTCAAGTTCCTCAATGGATCGATAACCGTCAACATGTATTCGTATTGCGAACCGCGTAGTCTCGTGTTACGAGATGCACGCTCCAAACGCCAAATTTAGAACCGCTACAAAACGTCCGCACTTGTGGGCTTGTATCTGCTGATCTGCTTGTAGCTGCATCTCAATGAAGTGCTTTTGGACCTCAATCAAAACCGCACAGATCGCACGAGGTTTTCCAGACGGCAGTTTTCTTGTGCTCTGGGCAGCTGCCAACTGTATAACAAACTTGTCTTCAGACAACGTGCTCGTCGTAAAGACGTGAGCGGGCACGCTATCAAGGAGCTCACCTCTTGAGCAAGAAAGAAGGTAGCTAGTACCAATTGAACCAATTCAATGGTCATTCAGCCACCTATTCTTGCTTTACTGGCGCTAAAGTTGTTGCAGCATCTGATCTCGTGGCAAAGCGTTTCTTCAACCTAGGTAGCACAAGGCCACCCACAGTTGCCACCACCACAAGCTGCACCGTCGTGGCCGTATCAATGATGTCGGTGCGCGATCGCAACTCCCGCAAGACCAGACCGGCCTTGCAGCTCAGAAAGTTGTACGGGATGAGTCCAAAGAGCGGGCCCAGCATAAACTGGCGGAGCGGAATAGCCAAATGCGGCGACGCCAGGTTAATAAACCAGTTGGGCGTGAACGGAAACACGCGCAGGAAGACCATGTAGAGCGCCATGTCATCCCGGTGCGCCTCCAGCATCCCACGCAGCACGTCGAGTTTGCACGGGAAGAAGCGCATGACAACGCGGCGCCCGAAGCGGCGCGACAGCAGGAACATCAGCACGGACCCCAGTGTGTTGTACGCCAAGCAGAGCGGAAAGCCCAGCGCGACACCAAACAAGGCACCACCTAAGAGGTTCAGAAAGACCGTGCCAGGAATCGCAAAGGTCTGCAGGTAGAGGTAAGACGTCATATGGGCGAGTAAGAGCGCCCCTCGTTGGCGCTCGGAGAAGCTCTGCAACGTCTGGCCCAGTACCTGTGCCGCCTCTAGCGACGTGGGCAATTGCAGCGCTTCCCACTCGGAGTCAAGCAGTGCAGAGAGTACGAGAGAGTGCAGCGTCACGCCTAGTAGCGTCGTACTTACCAGGAAGATCACGCCCATGGATTGCACGTCCCGCTGCCATCCAATTGAAGCGTTTAATGAGGAGGAGACGGAAATCTTTTTTGTATCTCCAGCAATGACGTTGGAGTTGTTCACGTGGGTGGGGGATGGAGATGAAGATTCTGGTGGGGGCATGAGCACAGACAGCGAGACGGTCGCTTGAGTCTTTGATCGAGTGGTTTTTTTTACTGAGTGGAGACTGGATGGTATTGTTTTGTGGATTGGACGGCCGCCCAGCTGTTGTAAACCAGTGTATCGTCGTACAGTGGTAGACACGGCGTGGTATGATTTTAGTAGCTCTCATTTCAACACTGTCGCTTGACAAAAAGTGACTGTTCGATGAACAACGAGCTATAGCTGGCTGTGGTACACATTTCGTGTGGTAATACAGGCTTTTAAGTCGATAGCGATACCTTTCACGCCTGGATTGTTGTTATTCAATAGTGCGGGTTTGTTGGGAAAGAAAGCAAAACTGTGTTTTTTTGGACACTCGTCAAGGAACACGCAATGAAGATTTGGTCCATATGCAACCGAAGTACAACAATCGCATTTGTCTGGTTCTGCATGGGCTTTTAGGAAGTCAGGCGTCTGTCTTAATTGTGCAAGAGGAAAGACGCCAATTGGAAGTCACAGTATGTCTTTTAATCTGTGACGCCTCTTCGACAAAACGTGAGATCGTTAGGTACGCACGTGCGTCCATCACACATTCGATTAGGTACGTTCCACCTGCGCCATCCGTTTCCAGCCACGACATTCCGGATGACAACTCACGTAGCTGCTGTCCATGCACTCTTTCGATCGCGTCTGTCCACGTCTCTGCGCGCATCTCCACTCCTGACCAATGGAATACCTCCACAGCAGCAATGGCATCACTCGTCATGCTTCGTACCGCCTCCTCCGCTCCTGTCTGCATGCGTCAACATGGGCTCTGTACGCTTTAAAACCAGTGAGCGCGCGTTGCGACGCAAGAACTTGCGCAAGATGAAGAGCCAAAAGGGCGGCAAAGTGCCGATGCTGAAGGAGACGCTGCGGAAGCTGTACATGCGCACGCACCCGGATCTGTTTGGACGGTACCCGGAGCAGCAGCGGGCAAACGAGGAGTCGTACAAGGAGCTGCTGGGCATTTTGGATGCCATTGAGAAACACAATGAGTTTCCTCCTGCCAAGACGTTGAGGCTGCCGTTCTTCTTGAAGACGCCAGTGGAGGGGGAGTTCAAGGAGGTAGATCTGCAGCTGCGCACGACTGGCGGTGCTTGCAACACGCTGGTGGAGGAAGCTTTGGGTCGATTTTTTGGCGAGTGTGGTCTCTTGCAGGCGTTTCAATGGGGAGAAGGCAGCTGGGGCAAGGCTGTTGGCAAGGGTGCGGTCGAGAACTCGAATCTGGGCTTTGACAAGGAGGAAGAGACTCGCGAGAAGGCGAGCCAGGAGGTGGAGACGAAGCGCGAGGATGGAGGTCGACAGCCGGAATCGACTTTTAATAAATCGGGTAGTAGCGCTCCCGACCATTCGATCGAAAAGATGCTGAATGAAGTCGACGATACGCTCCAGCTCATTGCAGCGATGCCTTACCTGGATGATGAAGATGAGCAGCAACGTGCTATTAAAGTGCACTTCGAGCAGGGATCGGGCTTGGATGACCTCGACTCGCAGGGCTTTACGACGAAGAAAGGTGTGCTTAAGATGTGGCAGGGTGAACGGGATCTGGATACGTTGATTGAGGGTATGGATGCCGACTCAGCGATTATTTTGCGACGGATTTTCATGCACACGCTCGAAATTGAAAAGCAGTTGAACGAGATCATTGCCGGTGAAGACGTTGTGGAGGACGAGAACGCTGCTGATAAGCGAAGCTAGCTAGGAGGTTCAAGTAAGTAGATATTCATTTGCATGTAGCGCTTGAAAGGTGGTGTGTTGCAACATCAGACGTTTTGAGTTTCTGTCGCTTGCTTGACTGCCATTTCTAGGGTAGACATGCCACTAAGCACTGCCACAAAACAAAAAGTATTCGTGAAGAAGTACCTAGCCCGCTTGATGCTCCGTCCTGACCCAACTCACTTCTGCTGCGAAAGAAAAAGTAAGATTGATGCGAAGTCACCTAAGCGTTGATTGTCTTAATCCAATTGTAGCCGTCGTTGGTATGACGGCAAGCTGCGCTAACTCCACAGAAACTACGAAGTCATCGTGTATATCTTGCACGTGATCGCCCTATATGGATACGACTCGTCAGCACGCATAGCGTCCAATGGTTAAAGTACAGTATTGGCAACACAGTGCAATCACGAACTGCAGATTAAACATGCACGTATTATTCGATTGGAAAAACGCGCGAGCTGAAGTATACAAACAGCGATGAAAACAATATTCAGCAAACGCCGTGGCTGATACACAGCTCCTCTTCATTTTGATACACGATACAATATTCTTTGCTACATGTACACGTACGAGCGAGATGCGTTACGAGGTTTAGACTTGTACGTTGCAATTATATACGTGAGCATATCAGTTTACCACAAAACAAAACGAGGTACTACGCTTGTTTTCAGTCTTCGGATGCAACGTAGTACTATCCTGTCTTCTTTTGCTGTCATTAAGCCTGTTTTTAGCAATGCGTAGTCGTAAGTAGTATTCGCTCTATCGTGTCGTCTTTCTGCAGCTTTAAGCCAGTCTTTAGAAACGCGTGAACGTGTATGCAGTATTCGATCTGATATCCCTTTGTCGCCTGCCACGTCACAGAAGCACTTCTGATTTTATAGGCGGATTTATTCAATTTACAGAGTCCGTGGACTACTCTATAAATGTACACAAATCGGAGAAGACGTTTTTCTCAAGCTGGTCGTGGTATAATGCTCGGTAAAAAATGACAACACTCGGCACGGTGCAGTGGCAAATCCATCCCCATAGTTAAATGCCTTCATCGTGCTGATGTTTATCGGGCTTTCCGTAGGTAAGACCATTGGACAGCAATGTTAGAACTAAAATGACTATATGACGCATGGCGCGTTATTGCAATCCCGTCTCAATATTCTCGTAAAGACTTCTTTTTCATGACCGGCAAGTACCTTGCATATCCACCATCTCAGACATACCTGATGGTTTTGACAGCTTAGTCCCCGTCTAGTCTTGGCCAATGCTCTATCGATTTTCTTCCCTGCGTAGTGTGGAATGCCAGACAAGCACGCACATCCATCCATTGTTATACTCCTATGTGCAAACTCACATTGAGCACGTTCAAGAAAGGGGCGGTTACTGATTAAGTATTGTACAAGGTGTTGCACGCACTGCGCGACATCCATTTCGATTAAAGATTCGCAACATGCTTCCATTACCAAAACTGTGGAAAATCTGGTAAGAAATGGCGATCTACGGCAGTTCTATACTGTGGTTCGGAATGAGCCGCCAGTACGGAGAAGCTCAGTCATCCAGATACGCGGGTCCATGTGGTCTTCATGCACCCGTACTGTTACGGTTACGTCAACGTCTGTGTCGGTTGCATCGTGTTACAGCAGCTAGCTCAAGCTTCATCAAGTGCGAGTCAATGTACTTGAAGTCGTGGTCGTGGGATGGCAGGCGTGTTCTGACTTTTATTAAAAGGATAAACACTGTTTAAGTCATTTTTGTCTGCTGCGCTGGAGCCAGACTTATACATATGAGCGTCGAGCACAAGAGAACCTACAATATGTGATGTATACTATGTCACATAAACTTCTAGAGGCCCTTGCTACTCTCTTCTGGTTCGTGCTCCTCCTCATCAACATCGACTCCGCCATTCGCAAGCATTTTGCGCACTTTCGTCTCAATATCGAGCGTATGCAACAGGATCCGCTGCAGAATGAAAGCCGAATCAGTGTCAACACCAGCAGTTATCTTCTGGAGATCGCGCTCACCCTTCCAAATCTTGTGCGTGCCTGCCTTAATTGTGTAGCCCCGTTTATCAATCTCATCAAGACCCTGGCCGTTTTCGAAGTGATCCCGTAGCTCTCCATACTCGTTCTCATCCAACAGCGGCACTGCAGCAATCATCTCAAAAACTTCATTGAGTTCACTCAGCACCATTTCAATCGGGGCATCCTCCATAGTTACTCCACTATCATCCATATCAACGGCTGGATTCGACTGCTGACCTACATCCTCCACCGCCACCTCCTGGTTGGCCTTCTTGCGAGTCTCTTCCTCCTTGTCAAAGCCCAGATTCGAGTTCTCGACCGCACCCTTGCCAACAGCCTTGCCCCAGCTGCCTTCTCCCCACTGAAACGCCTGCAAGAGACCACACTCGCCAAAAAATCGACCCAAAGCTTCCTCCACCAGCGTGTTGCAAGCACCGCCAGTCGTGCGCAGCTGCAGATCCACCTCCTTGAACTCCCCCTCCACTGGCGTCTTCAAGAAGAACGGCAGCCTCAACGTCTTGGCAGGAGGAAACTCATTGTGTTTCTCAATGGCATCCAAAATGCCCAGCAGCTCCTTGTACGACTCCTCGTTTGCCCGCTGCTGCTCCGGGTACCGTCCAAACAGATCCGGGTGCGTGCGCATGTACAGCTTCCGCAGCGTCTCCTTCAGCATCGGCACTTTGCCGCCCTTTTGGCTCTTCATCTTGCGCAAGTTCTTGCGTCGCAACGCGCGCTCACTGGTTTTAAAGCGTACAGAGCCCATGTTGACGCATGCAGACAGGAGCGGAGGAGGCGGTACGAAGCATGACGAGTGATGCCATCGCTGCTGTGGAGGTATTCCATTGGTCAGGAGTGAAGATGCGCGCAGAGACGTGGACAGACGCGATCGAAAGAGTACATGGACAGCAGCTACGTGAGTTGTCATCCGGAATGTCGAGTCTGGAATGTTAAGTTGGGATAGGACGACAGGTATCGTTTTGTTTGGATGGTGGGAAGGTATCACGAAAGGGTGATAATTTTAAATTTCTGTAGTTCCTGCAAACGGATGGAATTGTGATAAACATTAGGAGAGTATCATAACGTCGTGGCTTATGCTGTGTTTTGGAGGAGAGTTTAGATACGATTAGAAGATATATGTACTTTGCAAGGTGTTGGATACAATGGAGGCGTAGCGGGACTTCATGCGCGTTTAGGAAGACTGGATAAACAGTTGAATCAGATTTAATCTCGATTTCTCCTGGACCCTATCGTGTTCTCTACACACTGCACGACTTCTTTATGACATTATGGGCTCTTTCAATCGATACGACATGCTTGTAAATTCAAACGCTTATACCCATTCAAATTTGCATCATTCACCAACAATAGCAAATCAAAACGCCTATGATTGCCTTGAAAGCTACAATTACTCGACCACGTTTTCTTAGAGTCCCAGTGCGCTACCTCAAATAAGTTCTCGCGGATTGATCCCCCATTGTACGGCGCCGATTGACGTCGAATATTTAAGTTCTTCGGTGCGCGAGTCCATTCGTACTATTCATGATGAGTGCTGTACGTAATGGGGGATCTTATGCTGGGTGGACATACTGAACGACAGGAAACTTGTCGCAATCATGTATCGTGTCAAGACCGAAGAGTTAAAAATTGGCATGAGTTTGCGTCGGCCGTGTGCCGGAATATGCGCATTTGGCCAGATCTACAACAGCAAGCCCTACGATGCTGCGGTGGCGTTTCTTTGCCAACACAGTATCGTATGTCGAAAGGTGCAGCGCAACTTTTGTACAGACGATTTCTGCTACGAATCGATATGTTGATGTCAGGGCGATACCAGCAGGTTTGCTACCATACAGGAGTTGTATACCGCTGAAACACAATCTCGCACTTCAGATCTTTAAGACGACAATCATAACTTTATCGCGTTGTCTATCGCAAAGGAATACGTGTCGGACAAACGAAAGATACCTTAGTATGCAAATACTTAAGGTGCTATTTTATGCAGGGTTTGAAGCTTCGGCGAATTGGAGTACATGCTTTTTTTTTTTTGCACGTAGCTCATGACTCTCGTCACAGCACAAAGCACACCAGAACTATTACAGCTCGTCGAGAATGACAACGAGTCTCTGCGAGCAGAGGAAAAAGGAAGCTCGATGTGCGATCACTGATGCTTTCGATAAGAGTAGAGCAAGATACACGCAGCACGGATGAGTAAGTTTCTAATTTGCAAAGAAAAGGGTCGGTAAGAATTGTTAGAGTGGTGGCCCCAAGATCAGGTGCGCTTAAGTGAAATCCCATCGCACGATTAAGTCAAGTGGACGATCTAGCACTAAAACGACATCGACATGACAATGATGCAAAGCTTGCGGACATCGGCACACGCTTGATACCATAAGAGGAGGAAAGTTGTGTGGGATGTCCGCTTGCCATATGAGATACAAGGTAGCTTAGCGCTGAATCTCTCTGACGTCCAAGTGCCCGTGGTAGTAGTTTCTGGTATCGCTATAAAAGCAAGCTTTTATACCACGATCTATTGTGCTCGGCAAACGTTGTAGACTTATTCGTTTGATCATTCGTGGTAGTGTGAAAGACGATGATGCGACAATGAGCAACACGAAAAGCTCGTTCAGCGCCTTCAAACAATAAAGGAAAAAGACAGGATGGTCTGAAAATATAAGCAACATACATAAAAACCTAGTGATAGCTATGACACTTCACATGTGACGACACGCTGAAAGGTTTAGACAAAACGACAATGGCGAGTCACCGGCCGGGACTGCTAGCAATCAGTGTGCTACAGATGGTAGGGCGAATGTCGCAAAAATCCTCACCTAAAAACGTTGTGATACGTCCAAACGCACGAGGACGAAGTGACAAAGCTTTGTTTTACACGAGCGATAATAATGTGAGCTACGCCGACTGTGGTCAAGACGCTACAGAAGAAGTATAACAATTTCTGGAGTGAACGAAGCTTATCTCATCGGACTTGCTGAACCATATTTTTGTTTAGACCTGGCTGCTTGCCAGGTGTGCAGGTACGGATGTGAACTAGTGGTCTATCGACATAGCTTCATGTGGTATGTTACGGATGCAAGCCTTGCCTTCTGGTGAAGAAGCGTCCTGATAAAGCTGCCATCGTTCTTCTTAACGTTTATGACATCTCGTACAACAGGACACATCGATTAATCAAAGAGCGCTAAGAAGTATCCAGCATGTCAGAGGAAGCAGTAGCGGGCGGTTTTTGCGCGCCAGCATTTACGAACAGCCATGGCGGCCACAATCACGCATTGCAAAAGCGCAGTTGGCGTAATAGAACCTTCTCCGGTACTCCGTAAATAGAGTCGGTGTAGTAAACAGCAAAAAATTGGCTCGGCCACAAGGCCCGGTAAAGTGCATCTGGTACTGATGGTCAAATTTTACAGGTGCAGCGAACTCAAAGATGAAAATACCCGCAGGAGAAAGACATGAGCATCTTACATGCTATCTGCATCAGTACTTAGTAGGACATGAAGTCGCAGATGGTCGTGGCAATAAGTCGAATCGGACTGAGTGATTTTTCAAAGTTGTGGACCAGACTGTAAGGAGATTACCGACATATCTTACCCACACAACCAAATAACGCGTTGTATGACCCGTTCTCGCGAGTATTCGGCAGATAGATACTTGATCACTTCAAAAAACGTTGACCCGATCCACGCTGAACAAGCTCAGCTTGCTCGTGTGCTTTTTGTACAAGGATTGTTCGAGTTCTTTCTGCAGTTCTTGTCCTGGGTGTTTCTGTACGCAGTCACAAGAAAGTCGTCTAAAGCTGTAGCAGACAGTATTATGGCAGATAAGTGCGACATCGACGACATCTAGACTTCATCGATGCTTTTACAGGCGGTGGGTAAAGCTATATCAGAGGTGATGTACGTCGATGTATAAGCGCAACTTCTACACGTGGTCCACGGCTGCCGCTGGTTCGGTATAGCTACGGGAGCGAGAACTACAAAGACATGCTACAATTTGTCACGAGTCGGGTGATGTACCACTTGAATTTTTGCGTAACTGTCTGATGTGCACCTTCAGCGAGTTGCACCCTCTTTTTAGGTCATGACCTATGCTTACCATGGAGAGCGTTGGAGATGTTCACAACGCTAACATAACTAAAGGAATGTGACGCCCGGTGCTCGTTTCGCCGGCGTTTAGCTTGTACAATACTTCACCATGCTCTGTCACTACCAAGTGCTTACTCAAGTTCCGATCATCTTCTATCGTCCGACGTTGAATGTTTTACTACACTTCTTTCGACCTCGTTCCCCTCTGCTTTGGTATCAGGTGATACCCGCTCGCGCTTGTAAAGCGGAAGCTGTCGAACAATGCTGAAAGTATTCTCCGTGCCAAAGGTTCTTGATGTCGTTTCTGGTTGTCTTTAATCTTATCTTTGAGTCCTGGTGATCGTCGCCACGATATCAGCAACACACGAGGTGTTCCACCACGACAGCTTGTCAGCACCCTATATAGTCAATCGAGGGATGGACTTTTTGGAAAACTCTGGTACAAAGTTTACAATCTGTCCAGCAGCAAATTTACACACCGCGTGGCAAATAGGGTGCGCTATGTTCCCATTTCGTCTTTATCGCAGTTTCACATCTTATCCTGTATGCGACACATAGTAGGAGACATAAAACTTTGATACCGTAACATCCCGCCTTCGAATGCGGTGCCGTATACGAGTGCGTACACATCTGGAATAAGGAATGGACAATTTCCTGGATACTAATCGGCCGCTGACTGCTTCGACCCCTTGCAGCAACTCAGGTGGTATTATAAAAACTGTTGTACGATGTCCTCCCATTATAGCGCAGAGTTAGAAGCGCGGAGCTGGCTGCGCCAGTACATACGCGAGCTTGAAACCCTTTCTATTTTCTGTCTGTAGAAGCCGTGCACTCACGGGTATCAATTGTATAGACCGACACTATTTATTTCCGCTGTCGGAGCTCCTGTACTCGACTTTGGATCTCCATATCTTCCGGTCACGTCTTCCCGCTATAGGAATGGATACGTTTGCCCGGTAGAGTCCAGCATTTTGCCCGGAGTTGTGTTCCTCCGATTACTACAGACAACGACGCTGTTGGCGTCCAGATTTTTCTAGCCACGTTGCACTAGAAGGTGGCGACAGCCACAACGACTTGAACATCGTAAGTTTTTTTTGATTGGGGCCAGCCGAAGCACCGATGCTGGACTGCACGCACAGCCGTAGATCTATAATGGCTTGTAAGCCATAGTACTAACATTTGCTGTAAGCCTCGTGTCCACAAGCGATGGATTCGAATGTCATGATATGAAACGCCTGCTTCCAATGCGTGAGTCGCAACGGCAGTAACTACAGTTTACAAGTATACACAAGCATTAAGCATTCGATCGACTTCGTCGATCAGTGGGCATTAATAAAACTGCATCGATTTCAATCTGGTTGATACCTGAAGCGTCAGGTATACCATGTATCAAGAAGAATCGACCGCCAAGTGCCCTTAACTGAACTCAAACAATATGAATACCATTGCGTGACTGCGTTAGTAGCGATATGATTTAAGGCACAAATAGGGCATTCTACATTTCGATGGCAGCAGAGATACTAGTACATGACTCGCTCATACGTATTGATACATGGTTTCTGGTCATCACTATCGGGAGGCGACTGCCAACCCAATGCACTGACATCTCGCACCATGGACCCAATTGACTTTCACCTTGCCTTGGGTCAGACACCGGATTGGAAATGGTCGGTCGGTCGGGCTGGCCCTGATAGAAGCACTTTGGTTTCTCGTGCCGTTTGCTTCTTGACGCGTGCGCACGATGTTATTATTTGTCACAGGGAGTCTGTTTAGACTTTCTAAAGCGTATTTGCGATTCCTCCTACAGCGTAGGCTTTGTTAGCTTCACTACACTCTAGTTACAACGAAGAATGCTAAATGCCACAAATACTCTGTGATACTTGAACCCTCTACAAGGTTCTGAGTCAATAGAGTCTCAGTACGTTCTACTTGTATTCAGAATGCGCTTCACTTTGAATTCTCGACCGATGGTAGTGATGTGTCCCATCGCCGTCCCAAAATTTAGGAAAGCAGGATTTGCTCAACATCCATGGAAATGTGCAACAGCGAAGACGTCCTGAGCACGTAGTTCTTTGCTATCGGGTAAAAATATCACTTGCTCGCCAAGACTCCCGAATGTTTTCTTCAGATACTCACAGTATCCGACATAACCGCCATCTTTCAATGCTACGACTTCTCGTGACCATGAAGGTGCCAGATCTGGTCTACAGCTCAAGCTTGTCGTTATCGTTGCAGTCTCCCGATCAGGTGGTGGCGCACTAAAGCTAGTCGTGTGCGACAGAGCAGTTCTAAGTCCTTGACTGGTGTATGAGCTCGTAAAGCAGATTAACCCTTGGTAGAATTTCTACATACTTCGTTCCAAAATAGGACCCCCCCCCCCGTTTACGGATGCGCGAGTCGCCAACAATGCTCCCTATCTATAAAAGAAAACAGCTGCTACTCCTTTCTTCCGCATTGATATATATATCTGCTATCGTGGACGTCAAAATGAATTCAGAGGATAAGATCCCTTGACTGGATTCTACTATCGCTGTCACACAGGATGACTCGGTGGTCAAGGATACGGCCATCAATCGCGGTTTCGAGAATATCCCTTACATCAACCCCACAATCGCGTCTGTAGCAAATCAACTAAAACCTCTGAAGCTGTCGTCTACTGGCAAAGGTCCTGGAGTTGTCGTCTACTGGCGAAGGTCCTGAAGTACGGACGACGTGAACCTATCTGCACCGCCTAACTGAACATCCATGGCGGGTACCATCTAGCCAGTATAATAGCGTTCACACAACAGCATAAATCGTACGTGCGGTGATGGCACGTAGCTTCATCAGTGATAGTGAAGCTAGATGGGTGCCGGAAAGCCAGACGACTACGCAAACCGCGTTGCGTACTCGAGAAGTGCTCCTGAACAAAACTCGTAATGGCCTGAATATGGAGCAAGTGGCATGTAAAATACCTTGATCCTCTGCACTGTATAATGGCTCACTGTGGAGAACTGCATATAAAACTCGAGAGATGCAGCGGTGATTAAGAGAGTGTTTTTCTCACGCAAAAGGTACGACGAATGTCGCGGACCCACGGTCACTCTTTAGCCATATCTCCATCTCTCGCACCGAACTGAAGCCTGTGCGGCGACTCCGAAGACGAGTCTTCCGGCTTGATACATATCCGGATATGTACCAGCGCAATGGAACCGAATCTTTATCTATACGCCCTGCCAATGAACTGCGTGGAAAGCGAAAGGGACATGAAAGTAGCTGTGAGAAAAACATGTCAAGCACCACCCGGTTGATTCCGATCGGGTACTGCGGGCGAGTCGCCAGTACTGAGTCTCCCGTTGGCCTTTGTTTGTGCCTTTCGGTGATTACGCCGATTGAATCAAGGGGTTGGGCGTACTAGGCAATCCGTTGAAAGGATTTGCTAACAGCATCCCAGCCACGCGGACGAGGCGACAGTCCGGCCGTTTTCTGAATCGCCTTGCGTCTGAGCTACTACAATAGTCAGTGCATGCACAGAAACCGAGATACATGCGAAGGGGCAACATGGCGACAACGTTAGAAAAGAGGTGTTGGCTATTGTGCGTCAAACTCGGATCGTTGTGGTCGTTTATCCCGACGTTATCGTTCGCTGACAGCTTGCAGCCAGTCGTGATGCGCGACGGTTTGAAGCTCGAAACCCCCTTAGCTTTAGGTAGTAGCGCTGTGAACGCTGTTGCATGTTAAAGGGTGTGACCTAAGAGCGGTTACTAGCAGTGTACCATCCAGTTGTTCACGTCTTGCTCTGTAATATCAACAGCGTCTTTCGCGTACACGTCCAGGTCATGGATGGATGGAGAAACTTGGCAGATGCTGCACCGCAACTTATTAGTGCTTCCAAGAGCTTACTCCAATCTCAATGGCGTCCATACATCTGGCATGTGCTGGAAAGAAAGTAACGGTACGGTCACGAAACGTCCAAAGCTACGACTTGTCTGAACCCCAGTCGAGTCGTACTGGCTTGCGCTGCAGTCGTGCATCTAGTCCAATGCTATGAAAACTAAAGCTGTAGCGAATTTATACTCGTTTTCATGTCAAGCACGTCCTCGAAAGACGTCGGTGATAAGTTCTAGACCGTACAAATAACGCCAGCCGGCGCAACGGATGTAATACGAACAATAAACAAACGCACCGTCTGCTGGGCCCACGGGCCGCGTGCCATGCTGCCTTGTGGCCAGGCCGGCAGGGGCAAACGAGCCGGAGCCAGCAGCGGGCAATGAACCAGCTCTCTTAAACCCACCAGTAAGAGCGGGCGAGCGCTGACGTTGGCTCGCCTCTAACCGTTACCGTTTTTGCGGCTTTTACGCTGGCTGTCTGTCGGTCATTGCCCGTTGACTGACTAACTGACTGAGTGTGACTGACTGACTGACTGACTGAGGGAGTGGCTGGTCTGGGCAAAAATCCACAGTCAGTTGCAAACCATTTGTTCCCTCATTTCTCAAAACCCGCGGTCGCGCCCCAAACGTAACCGAGCCATTCAATAGCTCCATTAGATATACGGAAAACAAGTCAAAGCCGAAAAACTACCACCCACCATGATGACTGTACTCCCCTGTCCTACCACTGCGACGACCAGTAAGAAACGCCGTCGCAGCATCGAGCCCGTGGACTCGAGCAAGATCCTGGCCATGCCATTGAACATGGCTCCAAGTCCCGTGCTGCAAGAATCGGCCACAACGACTTCTTCTTCTTCTTCTTCTACCGGCACGAACCGAAGCGAAGAGCTCTTGCGTCGGAGCCTCATGGGCCTCTCGCTGCAGCTCAAGCTCAAGATGATCCTCGTCGAAGCTTGGGCCTCGGACATGAACAGCGTCGTCATGGAGCGCAATTTGTTTGCCGTGGCCAAAGAGTTGGCGATTTTAAGTGAAATGGGCGTCTACGAGCCCCACACGTGCGTGCGGTTCTTGGAACTCGCGCGGAACCGCTTGTCGCAGCTATTGGAGCAGACGGAACGGTGTGAGACGCTGCGCATGGAAGCCGAGCAGATGTGGACGATGGCACTCATTCAAGCCCAAGAAATAGTGACATCACCGCCCAGTAGTCCGTCCGCTATTAGTGAATTCCCGCTACTGAGCGGCTTTGATGCCAGCAGTCGGGACATTTCCGTGCTCTGGCGCGCCATGTCCATTGCACGGGACCGTGGCGCCCAGCTCTGGCACGAGAACAAACCGGAACAGGCGCTGCCGTTCTTGCTTGCCGCTGATTCGTACATGAAGCGGTTTACGCTCAAGTACCAGCGCTTAAAAGTGGATCATGCTATGGTGGACACGTTGCAGAAACCACATGGGGGAGGAGGCAAGCACAAGTCGGTGCGCGTCTCGTTTGCCGAGGAACCGCAGGTCATGGGCGTTGCCGATGCTGAAGTGGATCGCACGCCGATTTGTCCGACGAAACCTTCCAAGCTCGAGTCGCTTTTGCTTCGGACATCGCGGGAGTTCCCGACGCCGCCATTTTAGATGCACATTATTTAACAGTCAGGTTTACTTTTTGACAGCGAGAGATCTGCATTGTCCCTGTCCTCTCTGTAGGGAGGTAACTTAATCGTACACTTTATGGGTCCAACGGTTGTTTGTTCTTGCGTCACGTGTGACCAGTACTATTGTTGTGTGACTCGATTGGGTAAGTGGGTGGATGGGTTCAATAATACGTTCGACGACGTGACGACCGATTGGGTACATGTCCTTTGTAGCGTAAAGTAGTACGAGAACCGGCGCAAAGAAGACGGCGAGATGGATGTACTGTATTTTCTGCTTCATGGCGCAACCGGGTACCGCTGTCATGTGTCGTTGAGTTGACACGCCCAAAATTTGAGACCCGCGATGCTGCGACGCAAGCGTGGTGCTACTCTAGCAGCAAATCGCAAGCAGTGCGGGCACAGAAGAGGCTACTGCGTCCATGTTTCTTCATTCAACCTGCCCATCCATCTCTCGTTTGTCGTCCTGCAACTTGCACTGGACTTTGCCCACAGCGTTCGTCTACTGCCAAGTAAACCTTACGCCTTGAGCTTCCAGAGTTTCAACTTGAAGCCGAAAAAGTCGGACGCAGTGGACGAAAAGGCGGACAAGACCACCACGCGCGTGATGTTGTAAAGCAGCGGGTTCATGGTCAGGCCTGACACCTTGTTAGGCGAGTTCAGCTCCTGCAGAAAAAATCAGACACGAGGTTAACAACACGCTCGAGCTACAGAACGAGAGACCACTTGCTAAGCGCTTCGAAAAAAACCGCACCTTTAGTAGTTTACACGCAAGCTTCAACACATTGTTCGAAACGAGGAGCTTGTCCTTCTTGTGCGGCTTGGCCAGCAGACGGAGGTAAACGTTCATCTGTATAGCCACAATGACATCAGCAAGGTGAGCTACCCAAAATGAGCAAAAATGCACAATAGCCGAGACACAAATCACCAACCTGCTCTGTCAATAGCAGCGATGTGTTCTGGTACTTCTTGTTGATGTTAGAGCCCAGCATCATGAAACGCAGCATGAACACACTGCAAGGATAGCAACAACAGAAGGCACAAACATTGGTCGCTGCTTCGGAAGAGAAAACAACACCATTGTACAATTACGTACGAGGTAAGCATGCACCAAATCGTCACTTCGATCGGAACAATGCTATCAGCCGAGAGCGAGCCGGATCCATCCGATACGGCCTGCATTCCCATGACGACGAGCAGCACGAGGATGATCAAAAATGACGTCGACACGATTTCATCGGCTGCACGTTGGCGGCCTTGTCGCTTCAGCCAAGTGCGTCCACCGCGAAGCGAGATCCACGCTTTAATGTTCACCACATTCTTCAAGCGGAAGTGGGGAAGGTTCGCCATTCGGGCACGCCGTGACGACGTTAATGCCGTGAAACATTTAGCGTATCTACAAACGAAACAGAGTGAGCTGTTGCAAACTGCGACAACGTAAGATAACCGTCATTCGCACGTACAAGAATCGGCGGTGGTACGTGACTTCGGCATCTGCGAGGGCAGCGAAAATGATGGATGCCAAGTAATACGTTGTCAGCATGCACGAAATTGAGATCACGGACGCGCCAGACACAAGCTCTTCAGCGTGTATATAGAGACGATCCACCGAAAGCTCCTTAAATAGATGGGATACCCGTACGAGCATCTCGAGCGGCTCCTGTGTCGCTGTGAGGCAATTCAACTCCTGGCATTTCGTCGCTGATCGCAGTGCAATCGGCACCAACGCAAGAACGATCGCAGAAAATTCTGCGACCTTGCGGTAAAACATACGAACGTGTGTAGCCTTCACCTGCAAACAAAAAGTCGTAAAAGATACGAGTGAGTCACTACCACTAAAATAGAGAGTTATCGAAGTACTCGCTTGCATATCGTAGACAATGCTCACCTTAGCAAGAATCGTACTCCGTAGCTCCGTGATCGACATGGCTCGTTTTACGGGACTGCCGTGCTCCCAAACGCAGACGGTCACACGTCTTCTAGCAAACTGGTCGTCACGGTCAAATCCTAAGCCTGACGGTACACGTGGCGGCAAAGGCATTGACGGGATACCAATCAATTGACGAAGTACCTGCGTCTGTATACAGAAAAAAAACGAACACATGAGTGTCATACGTCGAGTGCACATGAAACAACAAGAGTAGCTAGAATACGTACGCGTTTCGGAGAGGACGGAGCAGAGTTACTTTTGTGCGGGAATATGTCATCATTAGGGTTCGACTCGTCACTGGATGACGACGAATTGCCACTGTCTTCGTCACTATCGGTGCCATCCGAGTTCTCAGACTCCGCAAGTGCTGACCCCAGTCCTGAGGCCACCTGTATATTGTCCAACTCGGAGCCACAAACAGTTTCCATCACCTGCTTCACAGGCGACAGGATCTTGCATGCCGGGTCGGCAATATCTGGCATCTGCAGTGCACTCGACACGCGGCCGTAGGCAATTGCCACCAGGAATAACAGGAAAATGGGAAACAACACCTCGAACACATTATGTGGCGACGTCGTCTTGTGCTGGAAAATATAAATGCATACGGCGGTAAAGTGCAGCGCGTAGAGCGCCGTCGACGTCCGATAAAGCCACGGCTTGTGCTGCCAAAATGTGGGATAGAACGGCAGAAATAGGGCACGGGTGAACCCTTTCTGCACGAGCTTGCGGTCGTGGCTTGTAGGTTTCGTATGGAATAGTGCTGACCTGAACAATAACACGAGAAATCACATGGCACAGCATTAGCAAGGGATAACTAACCATCATCAGCATCGGTTTACAATTAGAATCTCGGCTCATGGGTCGTACCCTTTAATCAAGTCAAAGTCAATGAGTTCGCGCGTGAGGTTCATCTCGCGTTTCAGACGTTGCTGTTGCTGCTCTTGGAGCAAGACCTCGGGCGAGGAATCGGACTTGCGATGCAGTCGCTTGGCGTTCGGACGTGGCGGCATCACCGTGGAGAATTCTTCGTCCATTGCGATGTGTCTCGTTCTTGTGTGTCGTACGTGTAGATGTGGGTGGTAGACTGGAAACCACGTCGATAATGATATCGTCTGCACTCGCTTGCGTTTGACGAGTGAGATTGGATAATGAACGTAATTGTGCAATCGTCGCGACAGATGGGTGGGTACGTACTGGCGGGATGGCTGGAGATGTGGGATCGAATACCCTGTTAGAAACGATATATTGATGTGGCCCAACACTATAAAGTGCGGATTGTGAGACTGTAGGCCACGTATGAACAATATAAGTTTTTGGTGGCTAGAACACGTGCGCGACGGAAGCTGTGAGATCGAGTACCTTGTCAAAAGCGGTGTTTGAGTACGACGGGGTTTGCGGTGCCTACACAACTGGAGAGCGCTGAAACCTGCCAAAAATAGACAGCTGGCTGTTGTAACATGCGAACGAAGCAGACATGAAGGGCCGCACGAAACCAACCATTGCAAAATTAGAAAGAGTGGCGCTTTATCCACCGACGATCGATCGTTGGAGGCCCCACTTCGCACGGGACAAAAGTGTTGCGTTCGACGGAAGTTGCAATGCAATGCATTGCGTGGACGTCGCAGAGCTTGTCGATGAGTTGCCAATCGACTTGACTACTCTGTCAGCGGACAGTCATTTGTACTAATCCAATCCAGCAGTATACCATTCATGCACATTGCTCTACCTAGCGACTGCGTCCTGTCCGGATCTGCCTCTAGAGCTTTCTCCGCTTTGAGTTTCTTGTAAAGCATTTGCGTCGATACAAGATCGCGAGTGCGAGCAACATGCCGATGAAGAGGGTCAGATGCACGATGAACAGCAGCGGACTCGTCCAGAAACCACACACCACGCTCTTCCATCCCTGCAACACAAATGACAAGCAAGTGTGTTAACTCGCCACCGTGGAGAATAAACCACATGCAGCTAACAACTCGGGTGTCGTACCTTGATCTCACGACTAGTTAGTGCGTTCTCGCCATACTGAATCGACAAATACTGCGACACTGCCGCTGGTACCGGCTGCTCCTGGACAGACTCGATACCGTCATACACGTTCATGTGCTTGCGTTGTAGTGGAAACAGCGAGTTCTTCGGCACGCAGCCACCGCAGCACATGTGCTCCGTATGTTCTTGCAGCCCCTCAGAGCAGCACACGAGACTGTCTTTCTCGTTATAGTCCGGCGGCACCAGCACCTTCGTGCGATCCGCTGCTACTTCCTCGGGCGTAAGCTCTACGTACCAGTAAATATCCACCCACATGCTGGAATCCCTGGTATCATACACCCTTATACACGGATCATGCAGCCGAGAATCCGACCAGTAAAGATGGTGGTTCTCTGTGTCATACGTGAGCTTCACCTTGTGCGGGATATCGTCTTCGCGATCATATGCCGTGAGTCCAACAGCTTCAAAGTCACTTTTCAGAGCTGCGATCGCACCGCACGTCGCGTTCATGACGCCCAGATCCACATCATACTCCCACGGTATGAGCTCATTGTCTCGGTGTACGCCAAGCAGCGTGCCCTTGTCCAGCCAATACTCGACATTATGGCGCTTGAGGATCCGCGACGTTTTGGTCAGCAGCAGTGACATGTGGGTGCGCGTGTCGCACTTTCTATACACGAATCGAAGCATCTGCAGCGCCGTTACTACAATCAACACACATAGCACGGAGTTTAGGATCCGCTGGCGCGGTAGCGCGCGCTGTCTCCAAGTCGTGGCTACAGGAAGTCGATGCGGCAGCATTCGTACACGAAAACTGTGTGGCACGGATTAACAGCAACTTAAGGACGTTGATCGTGCGGATGTTGCTGGAGGTGCATAAACAGGGGAGTATGGATATTGTTTCGGAAGAACTGGATTGATCTGAGAAAAGAATCGACAATCTACGACTGCAGCGGGCAGTTCAGTGATGGGTGAACACGAACTGTTCGTTACGTTCCAACCACAGCTTTTGAACGACCTTATTAGGCGACGTTTACTACTCAAATAGAGCTCAACGACCTTGAGCTCCGAACTGTGATGGTATGAAGTACAAATTTGCCTCTTTCTCAGTGCATCCATACTCCGAGCTGCCTGGATGCGATGTAGACACCTTTCTCACGTACTAGAAAGTTTGCGTACCTCTCCCCATTTCATGTTAGCTCGAGTAGCACAGTATCCACTAGCGCTCCGTCAGCACCACGTTGTAACGAGGTCGTGGCAACTGTCGACAGTATCCTGATCACGAAGTAATGATCGAAACTTTCGTTTTCTGATGTCTCGTGACTACCAATATTTGGCACTGTTTTGTATACATCACTCGACAAATTTGTGTTTACGAAGATCGAAGATGTGGTCTAAACAGCTAGAGAAGCTCGAACTGACGTACCCGTCAAGCGTACGTTGTCTCACACTAACGAGGTAGTCTACGTTCGACGTGGGACAGGCCTCATAAGATCCAGCAGAAGCGGAAGCTTTGATGCGCTGGTGCAGTCCTCCTTGCTCGTCCTCGTTGCGTTAGATTTTTCTGTATAGCGTTTCTGCTTTGTGAAGCTTGAACAGACAGAAACCTCTCATGGGTGTGTATCCTAGTAGAGGCAAAATGTATCTTTCCATTTCCTCTTGCTTCCAAACGTTCAGCTTTATCAAGAAAAGAAAGCGAGTGGTGCTCCTTGATCGGTCAGCTCGTTTTGCTCCGCTGACATCAGCATGAGAACCCCGATTTTGAAGAACTAGATTGCGACACGACGGCGCTCGCGATCTAAAGGGACTCGAGACACCAGAATTCCCTCTATTCGACGAGTGTGTTTGTCAATGACTTGCCTACCGCTTACAAGACCATGTAAGTAAGGAAATATGCAAGGTCGATCCAACACGGAAGCATTCATAAACCACTACGGATTGCACACATAGCCTGCTAGATGTCAGGGACATTGGTGCAGACAGACACTACAGACCTTTTTTTCGAGACTAGGGAAGCTCGTTACTTGTGCAGCGCTGGGTCTAGCGCTGGCAGCTAGACGTGCTGCCCTTTTGTACATAAAATCACGATCAGCGTATCACCAATCGAGTGGATGGTAGCCTCTAAGCTGCCCAAAGAACGAAATGGTAACCTTCTAATCTTTTTCTCGGAAAGGATGTCGTCATGTTGTCAATGCGATACGCAATTATTTTGAACATGGCACGAAGCGTTACAGAATGTGCGACCGGCGACGATTCGGCCAGGCGTCTTTCCCCCAAGGAAGCACATCTTCTTTCAATACAGTTAGATAATGTAGAACAAAAGGAAGAGGTTGCTTTTGACAAGCTTGCGAGGATCGCTGAATGAAAGCCGACGCCATTACCATTAGCTTATGGAGGTAAGAGACGAGGCGAGGATAGCGAAGCCACGGCGATCCGTTGTAGAGCTGCAACTGATACGCCCGGTATGATTCCGCTGTAGGCAACAATGGTTGCTGCAATCATGTTAGATCTATCTTGTACGTCAAATGGGACGGTTATGACGCTTTACTAGGACAAGAGCTCAACTCCCGCACCATCGTATGTATACGAAACGACACAATGCGATTAAGCTGTCTGCCGTTTGGGGAAAGATGCAGGCGTGAGGTGAAGGCAAGCGTTACTTATGATCTTGCGAGCAAATGCTTGCAAATACTGAAAACATTCCGCGTGGGCCATCTTGTGCAGATTACCCACAAAGTGACTACGTAAGAAGGACTAAAGCGATCTCGGCACAACGTGAAAATGTAACAAGTTAAAAGCAATGGAATTGCAGCTGTTATATGTGCCGGGCTGGGAAACAAAGGTTAGACGATCCGAAGGCAACAATGTGATACCTGATGCGGTACGGAGAGCCGCAAGTGATTTTGCGCTTAGTTGATCCGAAAGACACGACTGCTACCGCGCTACTGCAACACTTACAAACATGATCCAGTACTCGACCGCAACAACGCAAGAGCAGAGTAGTGGCAGCCACATTTGTCGTTGACATCCTCTTCCGCCATGTCCGCTGGCCGCGCGCACATATCAGTTAGGGGGCAAAAAGCGACGTCCGTGTTGACCCACAGTGTATACGATCACTTGGTCAATTTGAGCGATTCGCTTGACCTCTTTAATGTCATTGTCAAGTGCATGCGTTCTGTTTCGGCTGCAGCGCTATTTTCTTTGTCTCTGGCCACTACCTCCACCTTTGCCCACCGAGCAGAAAGAAGCTGAAGGCATAATTACCATACCCGAAATTAATTGTGGTCAACCTTATTGCACCTTTCGAGCGTCTCTCGTATTCCCACGTGTACCCATCTTACGACCCGGATTTGCAAAAACAGGAGGCGACACGCGTGGTCAACAACTTGGTTTTTGTATACCATGCAGTTTCGAGGGGAAGACGCCATTCAAAACAAGTGTCATCGACGGATCAGTCTTTAAGAGAGCGAGAGAGACACTCGAGTCGCAGACGTCGCCCCCTCTTGTGGAAAAAGATGAACTCGGGGGAGTCTGGCTCTGCCGTTCCCACTTTCCTACGGGACCTGCGTACGCTTCATATGCATCCTGATGATGATGAATATAATGACTGACCTTCACTCTTGATTTCACGTCATATTGTCATGTCTTATGTCTATCTGTATATTGCAATACAATTGTTGTCCTGACTAGTGGGCGGGAAGGAATACAGTGACGAAGAAGCGACACGGCTACAGATCCGACGACCGTCACGCCTCAAGACACTGTTCAGTACCATTATTGGCGTGCTGGAAGAGAGCGAGCAGGTTCGGGCGTTGGAGGCGCTCATTAGTCTCGTACGCAGCAGCTGCGGCAATGTTGAGGCCTGTTCGACGGCTGGTTTACAGCGTGAGATCCTGACGTTCCTGAGTGACCGCGGTCTGTTTGCCGACCCGAGATTTCCGCAGACAGTGCTCAAGAAACTGCTGCGCGTGTTTCTCTACTTGGCTTACCACTCGGTGAGCATTGACGACATTCAGGCCATGCTCGCTGTGTTTCGTAGCAGACGAATGGTGCACGAGGCACCTGATGATGAGGCCGTGAGCTGCTACTTGGCGACGCTCGAGATGATTGCGCGTGACTCGTTTGGGCCCGCATCCTTTTTTGACTTGAACGGCGAGTTTTCAGGATTGTTGATGCCTGTACTACCGGCGTTTCCAAACAACGGATACACGTTTTGTGCGTGGATTAAGTTTGAGCTGTTGCCCGAGGAAGCGGCGCCACTTTTTACTTTCTGTGGGAAAACCGGAGTCGGCATCATGTGCTCCTTTGTGCGCTCGTCGCTGATGATTACGAGCTTTGATAAGCGAAAGAATGACGGACACGTTGAGGTGTCTGATCTCGTCACGCCGGGGAGGTGGCACTTTTTGTGTATCACGCACACACATCGCCAGTTCCGTGGATCGAGACTGGACGTTTATTTGAATTCTGAATTACGTCAGAGTGTGCGCTTGGCATACCCGAACACAGCACTCATGGCTCCTGTTGTCAAGGCATATCTGGCTATGCGCGAAAGCAATGGATCCAACTCTCTACGTATCTTACTCGGGCCTACGGCGCTTTTCGGACAAGCTTTGCCAGCCAGCATTATCAGCAACATCAGCAGCGTCGACGAGTACGATGCGCTAGTGTTTCAGTTCAACTCGTATATCTCGTCGTCGTCCACGTCATCGAGTGGTGGCGTTAATGGGTCAACTGGGGCTTCCGGAGGAACCAGCGGTGCTGGAAGCTCGACCGACGGATTGCTGCTCGCCTATGATGCCCGGCACTGCGATCGATTAAAAGGGATGTGCTATGATTCGAGTGGCAATGACTTCCATGCGGCTGCTGCCAGTGCAGGAGTTCGACTAAGGCATGCAGGAACGTTCAAGCAAGCAGTGGCACAACTTGGAGGTCCGCTTGTCTGTCTTCCGCTACTGGTGACATCTACAACTACGGTTGTCTCGACGCCAAATGATACAGCAACCAGTCTGAACGGAGATGGCAAATTAGAGCCATGTTCTGCCGAAAGTAACGATCTGTCAAGACCGACTGTGGTTTTGGCGACCCAATTCGACGAGGATTCAGGTTTTCTCAGACAAATGAGCGATCTGCTCGCTCGTCCGATGGGTGTCCACAGCATTCCAAAGGTCGTACTTCTGATTGCAGAAATCATGCGCCATTCACTAGTTAACAAATTTATTTTCCGACGCAGCCAAGGCGTGCGCCTTATGGCATTGCTGATGCGCTCATTGCCACCGGAGTACTTGACATCCGATCTTCTGATCGCAATTGAGCGATTGCGCAGCGCGGTGATGTCGGATCGAATTCTGGCGGACGAGATTTATAAATTTCTGCTGTTCAATTTTCGGGTATGGGTGAACGCCCCCGTTGATCTTCAAGACACATTGTTCAACAAACTGGAGATTTTGACACGTAAGGACAGCAAGAACTTGTCCCCAGCTTCTACACGTCACTTCGTGCGTTGTCTGTCGTGGATTTACTGGAAGGCTCCTACTGCAACGACCCTTCGACGTACTCGTAACTTTAATTCGGAGGAAATTACTCTATTACGGAAGCGTGTGTTGGCGATGATCCGGATCGTGTTGTGTGAATCTCCCGTAGCAAAGAACGTTGGTTCGGTGATGCCGTTTCCTGGGAAAGGCAAGGAGGTAAAGTCTCAGCTATCGTACGACAGCACGCGATGCCTTATCTTCTGCATGATTGGCAAGCCTAGCAATCCCATGATCCCAGGAATAAACATTGATGGGACGCCGACCGTTCAGGAGAGTAGTCCACCAAATGGGACATCATCGTCAGCAACAGTCTCGTCCTCGTCAAGTTCCAAGACCGTGTCCGAGGGCGACCTCGACGGGGGCGGACCTGTCATCGAGAACGTCCCAGAAATGGATTTGCCCGACTTGCTGCAACTATTGATTGAGTTATCGGTACAGTCCACAGCCCCGACAGGAATGCTGGACCTCTTTGGCCGCTTGGGCGGTCTCCGTATTTGGCTGCCACTGTTGGAGTTTTCAAATGATGTGATCCGTGTCATGACTCTGCGTTTGCTACGAACGTATCTGTTTTTGAAATGCGGGTGTGCTCAAGATCGTGAGTTGCCCAATAAAACGGACAAGATACAACTTTCTGTCGGAGATGCGTATTTGATCATGCATTCGCTTAAACCTGACGAGAGGCCTGTATCCATGGGGGTGTACTCG
The DNA here is from genome assembly GCA_000173235.2 of Hyaloperonospora arabidopsidis Emoy2. Taxonomy (NCBI): domain Eukaryota; phylum Oomycota; class Peronosporomycetes; order Peronosporales; family Peronosporaceae; genus Hyaloperonospora; species Hyaloperonospora arabidopsidis. Next base: position 91,835 of record JH598061.1, read on the forward strand.
GAAATTCTGCTCATGATTCTGGGAATCCAAGTGACAGAAGAGAATATGAAAGCGTTAGATGGAAAAACGGCAGCTTACGATGGACTCATCGACGAAAATGTGCTAGCCACTGCGACAATTTGGCACAATAATATGATGCCTGCTTTCCTGGGGCTGTTACGCGCTAGCACTGTCACAGTTCGTATGGTTGCTATCCGCCACCTAAAGATTGTGTTTGCGTCGTCCACTTTCGCCAGCGCGATCAACCGCCGTGTTCTAATTTTCGGAAGTATATCAAATATGGATGGCACAGCAACTGAATCGTCAACGACAGAGCAAGTCCCCATCATCGAGGCTATTCTCAGTCTTCGTGGAGATCAGCAGCTCCAACACAAGTCTTCACCATCACCACCGTCATCGCTTTTTGGTATAGAACTGCGCGGATGCCCCGGTGTCACCATGAGTCGACTTCGAGACATGGTACTGAACACACAGGAACCGGATGAGGTTCGCATAAATGCGCTGTACTCCATTATCACCCAGGATGATGTAGACTTCGTGCGTGGTCTATTGGCGCTGCACGGGGATGGTGATCGCAAGAAGCAAGGTATAAGCGCCAGCTGCTTCAATGATATGTCAAGTCGCATGAAACTAGCGCTTGTGGAACTAATGGCTGTGTTCCAGCCCAGTGGGTGTGTGGATTTTATTACGCACATGTCATACGACGTAATCTCGTCCATGATCTGCTTGGAAGTAAAAACGAATGAAATGGCATGGTTCTTACTGCAGGACCCGTTTACTGCTCTATCACGCTTTATCACTTCGACAGAGGAGTTGGAGATGGTCGTCGTATCACTGCTCAAGACCACATTGGACAAAATGAACGAAATGCTTTCGGCCGAAATGAATTTGCGCGTTAACGAAGGTACTCCATCGCGCGAGTCTATCTTGTGGCGGAATGCTGAGAGTTTGGCATCACTGGCAGCGGCTGTAGTACTGCACTACGACCCAGATACTCTGGGCAACGTTGATCCCAGTAGGATGGTGAGTACATGCAGCGAAGACGCGACCCATTCTTTAGTGTTTTGGAAATGCGAGCGAGCTATTTGGCACGAGGCTGAGCTTGTGGACTCAATTTTGGGTATCTGGCAGCATTTCGCATCTCACTTCCACTCGGATTCCGATGCCAGCTTCGCGCGGCGATCCAGCAATGCTCAAAGCCGCCGTGGTAGTACAGCTTCGCGCTCGGTCGAGAGCGGCTTGCAAAGTCCTCCATCACTCGGCTCCTCTGCACGTTCCAATAGCAGTGCAAGTATGCTCGGGTTCGGCTTCAATCTGCTACCTAGTGGAGGTGGTCCTAACACACCTGTGTCCAATCCATCACCGGTACTGTCGTCAGGCGGCAGTATTATTTCCGCTCGCCCTCACCCCGGAGGCCCAATGCGCCAGATTTTGCAGCTCTTACTGCGTTGCTTGTACCTTGTTCTCATATCCGATGACTATGCAGCATCAGCATGCAGCGATGACGTCGAAAACGATGAACTCTCATCGGTGAAGCTGCGGCTTCCAGCCAACTCGGTGTTTTTCGCACGCATTAACAAACTGGAGTATTTTATCAACGCAATGGGCTTGGGTCATGAGACCGCGCAATTTGACTCGAGCTTCGCACCTTCTCGCTCCGGTTCGAATGGCATGACAACAACGGCCGGATTAGTCACAGCATCTCTGTGCGTAAAGTCTGTCCCTGGTGACGAAACAACGCTGCTCTTGTGGCTGATTCCCGAGCTCTCTCTGCTGATCGATCGCGTTCGACAGAAGTGCTGGTCCGAGTCGGCAGTCAAGTTAGCAAGCATTCTGGCGTCTCTGGTGTCCGTGCCTCTGCGTTCGTCGGACGAACTTGCCGAGCTGCTTGCTCGGAGCGACTTCACCGCGAACAACCAAGAAGTTCGTCGTCGTGATTGCTTTTACCACGAACAGATGGCGCACGCACGTGATATCCGCGCTTTACGTCGGGTCAGTATGTTCGACGAGGAAGCCAATGAAAAGAACCGAGCAAAGACCGAGCTGGAGCGAATCAGCAAGTTCACTCGCTCTGCACCTCCACTAAGCGGGTCTTCTAGCGACAGCGAGGATCACGTTTGGTTGGAACGTGTAAAGGCCAAAGATATTGACGACTGGATGAAACTTCGGGTGTTGGCGAAATGGGGCGTTCGTCACGTTTGGGGTGGGAAGGAAGAGGCCACTTTGAACTCTGTAGGTGACAGTACCATCATTGGCCTTTGGGGCGACAATGAGTTTTGGCGTGTAGATATCTACACGTCCAGCAACTGGATCCGTTGTCGTTTGCTCCCAGATACAGATGACACTGTTTCTTATAACTACAATGCGGATCTTTCTGCGTTGAGTCTGAAGCAAGATATGGTCAACAATATGCCGGACGAATTGGTAATGCCGGTGGCGGATTCGATCGTCGTAGATGGTGCGACTCTTGTGGCATCAGGTGATTCGGTGAATCAGGCGTTTGAGGAGGAGGAAGAAGAAGACGAGACCCGCACTGATAGCAGTGGTGGAGATGGATCCGAATCTGTGGACAATGAAGATCCGGGGTATGTCGGAATGGCGCGGCGCCTCAGTGACGTGGGGTACCTAGATGACGATAACAATGCAACACAACAGGAAGGTGGTGATAGCCGCAGGGACAGAGCGCTCTCGATGCTGCGCGATCGCATGCGCAGCAGCAGCAGCGTTAGAGATGTCGCACGTTCATCGCTGCACCTGGAGATTGTAGGTCTTAATTCAGACCATGAATCAACTGCACCATTGGCACCGCCACCGCCACCGCCACACGATTTCGATGATGCTACTAAAGCTATGACGAACGAGTCTAGGGAACGTCGTGCTGTCTCTGTGGACGTGGCTACCACTGTCAAGTCAGCAAAGGGTCGCATTGGCACGATATCAACACGCTTCTCCTCTGGTATCAAGCGTTTGGCAGGTACACGGTCAGCCAATTTGTCAGGATCAACGGGACAGGAAAGCTCAGGTTATGATAGAAGCGTCTCGAGTATTTCGGACGAAGGTGGGTTTACGCAAGATTCGCAGGATCTAGCATCCCCAGATACAATTGAAGGCGAAGCTGCAGCATCCCCAAGCAAGGATAGTACTAAACCGTCCAGCCCGAAAGAACCCAGTTTGTCAGGCCCTGCGTCGTCATCGCGAGTGATCAAGAATTTTCCTAGTAAGCATGACCACTGGAAAACGTTAGGAGCACCGTACCGTACTAAGGCGTACCTCGTTCTGCCGTCGGGGGTTTTGGTGCACGGGGCCCTACGTATCGGCGCAGCGACGATTGTCTTCGAGGGTGAGCGCGTGGTAACACTGCGCGGCATTGCTGACGCGTTTAAGTCAAATGAGGATGGGGGTGTTGCCGCTCGGCAGCGCAGCGCACAGCTCCTTCACGAAACATACGTGTCGCAATTGAAACGTCGTGTGTGGGGCGTTCGTGTCATTCGTGTGATTCACCGACGGCGTTTCCTTATGGAAGGTCAGAACGGCCTTGAAATCTATTTCGTGGATGGCAGTTCGTGCTTCTTCGGACTAGAGAGCTATGGAGAAGCTGATCTCGTGTATGCTATTTTACGAGAGCGCAAACCCCCGTGCCTTGCAAAGTGGGGCAAGAGATTGTTGACAGCTGAAAGAATGTTTTCAAAGAGCAAATGGACTGAAATGTGGGTTCGACGTGAAATCAGCAATTTTGAATATCTGATGGCACTAAATGTATCAGCGGGCCGTTCTTACAACGATGCCTCGCAGTACCCTGTCTTTCCATGGGTGATCAAGGATTATGAGTCTTCAGAGCTTCGTTTAGACGATGAAGACGTGTATCGGGACTTGCGTCGACCGATTGGTACACAAACGCCTGAGGGTATTCAGCGTGCGCGAGCAACTTACGAGGGCTGGGATCCGAAGATGCCTATCCCAGCATGTCACTACGCAAACGCGTACTCGCATTTGCAGTCTGTGTTATACTTCTTAATCCGGCTTGCACCTTTTACTGGAGCTGTATTGGGTAGTGAGGAGCAACGGTTCTACCACAAGACTGCTGGTGAACCAACGTTTGATTCAATGCTTGATGCATTTCGGATGTGCACTAGTGACGACCGTCACATGTTTGAGCTGACGCCAGAGTTTTTCTACCTACCGGAGTTATTTTCTAGCGCCCGAAACAAAATTTTGGCGCGCCACTTTAGTCCAGGACAGAGCATCAGTGCGACGGCATGTCTGGCGCGTGAAGTGGCACTTCCTCCGTGGGCTACTTCGCCATACGAATTTGTGCGACTTCACCGTCTGGCCCTTGAGAGCGACTTTGTGTCGAACAACCTCCACCACTGGATCGATCTCATTTTCGGATTCAAGCAGACTGGTGCACCTGCTGTCGACAGTTTGAACTCATACCATATCGCCTGCTATCCGGAGCGCTTGGATCTTTGCAGCTCGAGCGACGGTGTGCGAGCGAAACTCGTTCAGCGGGGAACTGTGCCTATACAGCTATTCCGGAAGCCACACCCGGCAAGAATGACTCAGGATAAGTCACTAGAGGCACGATACCCAGCCTCGCACAGCATGGCTGTGCTGTCATCGCGTCGACAGGTCCGCCGCCACGACCTTCCGTCGAAGCACACCGCTGCCATAAAGAGCGTCCGCTTTTCGAATGCTCTGAATCATGCAGCGGCGCTTACTGCGCTCACTGGATCCGGTCCCGGACTCGGCAGTGGCACCGGCATGGGAGCCCACAGCACAGGCAGTAACGACCATGGAGTTGTTGTGTACACAACAGATAGCGATGGTGTTGTGTTGGCAAAACGCTACTTGAATGCGGTTCCCGATACGGTGCGCTCTTGCCCATTCTCAATGGTGGACGTGGACCAATGGTGGAAGCTTCCAGCGGGTTGCCTCGTCAACGAAGGAGTAGTGTTCTACGAGCAAATGATAAGTTGTGGGTACTGGGATGGCAGCTGGCGCATTCACTGGGCAGCTGATGGCGAGCTTTTGCAACGAATTGCTTTCCACAAAAAACCTATTTTGTGCATGGCACGAAGCGAAGACGATTTCACCGGTGATCTGGCGCTGGCTTTTGGTAGCGAAGATTGCACTGTTTCGGTTTGGGCTCTGTCGAAACTTTCGGCGTCTCGCTCTCGGCGCCTTTTTCTTAAAAAGGAACTACCTGTGGGTGGTTTGCCGTGGGTTTCTCTAGTGGGTCATACGAGCCCAGTCGTTGCCGTGGCGCTCAATGTCGACTTGGATGTAGTCGTTAGCGCCTCTAAGGACAACGTTCTTCTGCTGCATTCGCTGCGCGGGTCCACACCTCTTCACGCCTTGGCGCTCACACCCGGACCGATGGAGTCATCTGTTGTTGCTCACATGGTCATTTCGGCACAGGGCGATACGCTGGTTCACTCCATCACAACTCACAGGACGCAGTGGAGTGGCCGATACTCTCGTGCAAGTTCGATCTTCTCTGACGACAAGGCCAGACTCACGGTTGGCGAAGGAAGTGCTAGTAGCAGCATGGTGGCTGGTGGTTTGTCCAGCAACGGGTATGTCGCTACAAACGAACAGCTGCAGCAGCATGACGACTCTGACAAGCAGTCTGAGCTTTATATGGTGTCTATCAACGGTCACGTGATCTCCCACGACAAACTCGTTACAAGTGGTGACAATGAAGAAACCATGGAAGATGAGAAGCCTCCGATACCACACTTGCTACTGGATCGTGGTGTACTATTTACTCGTTCAGGCGAATATTTAATCACGGCGTGTGCCGGTGCGGAAGCAGCGATCGAAGTGCGTGACGCTGGTATGCCTCGGTCTGTGGTTCGACGTATCGATTGCAAGCGCGCAGGAGCCGATCTGACAAGTCTGAGCGTTGGACAAGATGAGCGCTGTATTGTGTGCGGCTATGCTGATGGAGCTGTTGTAGCCTATGCTCTACATTTCGGTGTTGCTGATGGCTGCAAGAGTCTCGTGGGACTCGATAAGCAAGCACGGGAACGCGAGCGTGCCGCTCTTGCACAGGCTACTAAGCGCGAGTTACTGCGGAACAAAAGGCGAGAGGAGTTCTTGCCTGCCTTTTTGCGCGGTAATGGTGGCAGTGAAGGCACCGCTCTTTGGTCACGGCAGGGAAAGTCCGGCATGCCGAAAGAGCCGTACATGACGCACATGCAGGAGCAGTTCTTACTGCTTAAACAAAACTGTGTGAGTGGTGATGAACAGTACGAGAAATTGCTTGGTGACCTTTGGATGGCAATTTACTCGCAATCTCCATTCAAAAAAGAGTGCGAGGCTTCGACTCTCGAGCAAAGTTGTCCTGCTGCGGAACGCAATCCGTTAGATGTGGGCGACCACGACCAGGCAGTTAGTGATGATGTTGCTACTGACTTAGCTACTGGACTACAATTTGAACGAGTTGGCGAATCATGGAGCCGATTAGGTTTCCAGCGACCGGACCCGACGACAGATTTTCGAGCTGGTGGCATGCTGAGTTTGAATTGTCTGGTGTACTTTGCATCACATTATACTTCCCAAGCTGTGCGCATGGTGACCAGCCAGGTACCTGGATCACACGACCACACGTACCCATGGGGTCCTGCAGGTATCAATGTAACGTGCATGGTGGCACGTCTTTTCTGGAAGTTTAATGGTGAGCTCGTCCGCGAACAACAAAGCAACTGGCCACTGTTCTACGATAATGAGGCCTTCCATCTGCTCTTTTCGGAAGTGTTTGTGCTCTTTGACTACCTCTGGAACGAGATGAACGCCGACTACGGCAATTTTTCCAGTAAGATCGTGTCTGCTTCATGTATGTCTGCGATGTAAAGCGGTGCTCACCTTGTTTTTTTGTCTGTTGTGCAGTGGTCATTCAAACTACAAGCGATCGAGTCATGGACGTTCTCGAAGAGGCCGAGGGCGATATTAACGTGGTGCTGATGGAGCTGCGCTCGCAGAGTGTGCCGGCAACAATAGGGAAGCAAAGACGAGCATCTTCGCGCTCGATGGAGGACTTCCTTACAACTATCAACACAAACATTACCGACGCTTCGGCTGCTGTCAAGGAAGGGCTTACGTCCTCAGATGGCACAAGTTTCCCGCTATCAACGCCTCCAAGCAAGTCGCCACGCTCCTCATGGTCATTTGGTGCTCAGGTCTCGCAGTCTGTCAATCGATTGAGTCTAGGCGCCATCGGCTCGCCAAGTTCATCTACTGCGACAGCAGATACTGTTCTTGTTTCAAGCGTCGGGGATAGCAGTGAACTGAAGCTCGCACCAGTTGCTACAACCGATACGTTGGTACCAGATGTGAACGACCCTTTTGCTGGCAACGATATCTGTGGATTCGAAGAGAAGCCGCCACCGGTGCAGAGCGACGACCCCTTTGCGTGCTTAATGTGACAGCCATGTGGGAATAAGCCAAACTGCTAAGTTAGAACCTGTACAGCACGAACTCCGTACGTAAGGCAAGGCAATGCAATTCATTCAAGAAGATGGGAGCCCACCCCATGGTGTCTACAGCGTTTCTGTGGAGCTTCGTATGCATGTTCATCTCGCCCCAATCCGCCTCTCACCAAAAGAGATTATCGACCGCAACATCTTCGTTGGCCTTCCGTCGAAACACGGCCACATACTTTTTGCCGCCACCACGAGCGACCTTCTTGCCTTCTTCCGTCTCTTCTGTCATTGCTTTCACGCACGGGTCGGACTCCTGTTTGCACCACAATTGTTCCCAACGGATCAGTAAAATGCTTCCATGCTCAATAGCTTTCGTATCCTTCACAAGATCAAGCGTACCAATTCACTGTCCGGGATACGGGTGAAACACGGGTGGCTCGAGCACTTGTCTACGTGCCACTCGTGTAGTTCTTCCACATCCGTGATGGTGTACAAGATACCACCAGGAGCCAACAGAAATGCATATTCTGCAAGTAGCGGCGTGCTGCAAAAGGTAACACCACCATCATAACCACTAGTCAGTAGTTACATTTGCACGATAGCTTTTGCAATAGATCGCGTACTGCACAATACGGCGGCGATGCAGCCGCGTCTTAAACTGCGGGTCCGGGAAGCAAAAGAACAGTTTGCTAAGTTGTCCCTTCCGAAAGTAATGCGGCAGATAGCGCATTGCATTCGTCCGTAGCACTGACACGTTCTGGAACTGGCACGACTTCTCGGCTCGCAGTGCCTCGATACGCAGACGGACGTACTCGGTCACCTTGGCACGGATCTCGAGTGCCAGTGTCAACTTGTCAGGAAACAGCTCGGCGAGCTTCACTAATAATAATAAACCAACCACGACATCCTCAGTTATCCTCTCTTTATGCACATACAGCAATGGTGCACTTCTCCTCCCCAACCTGTGAGACCCCCAAAGCCGCAACCGACATCCAAAAAGTCCACGCTCCTGTAATTACAAGCACCAAGAAAATGGGCCACACAGTCAATAAGTAAATGATCCACCCATTTGAGCCTCTCTCTCTATGTATGACTACATATATATATATATGTATATCTAAAAATATATTTGACTTACGGATTTTCAATGCCCGGGTAGTGGCTTGACCAGTCCATGTCATCCGGAGTCTGTGGACTATTGATCCAGTTTTAGTTTTCGATACCTTTTTCCATACTGAATGAATGATAGGAGCGAACACGCACTAGTCAAAGCAGTCATTATGCGACAACGGGTTGCAGTGTGCACGAGAGCGGTAGAATTTCTTCTGCGGTAACTTCGCCACCGTCTCCGCTACCATGGCTTTACCTGCCATTTTAATCCTTGGCGTCCACTCGATACGTGTATTCGTTCGCGACTTTAAATTAGCGCAATGGTGTAATTCGAACCTTATAAAAAAGCAGTTTCACGCTCATACAAAACCCAAGACAAAAGTACAACAACAACAAAATACACGACTTGTCGAATGCCCCCACCCACTTCGATCGTGATTACGGACGTGCCTGTCGGTCGATGCGTTGAATGCAACGACGACGCCTTGTACCTGGACCGCGTCTTGCTCGAGCACTTCTCACTGCGCGTCTGTATAACGTGCAAACAGCTCCAGACGCTGCGTGACGGCGCGTTCGAGTTGCTCTCCAAGTCGCGCGCCCAAGCGGAATACGCGCTGCCCGCTTCGTCGTTTAGGGGGCTGCCGTATTTGAGTAAACCTAACCCGCGACATGAAGCGTTTGCTCCATTACAGCTGTTTCTCCGGCGAACATTAGTCCAAGAAGCTTATCGATTGTATGGGGACAACGACGGGCTGGAACGAGAGAAGCACAAGCGGAAAAAGCGAGCGTTTCAGTCGGCGGCTAGTCGGACGCGACATTTATTGAAACGGCAGCACTTAATTGACAGTGATAGTGACAGTGACAGGGAGGGAAATAGGGACAAGAAGAAAAAAGAGGTCGTGCTCGTAGTTGACAACGACCATCGTCATGAGTTTGGGTTAGAAACGTTTGATGACGATACCAAGAGCTGGACGAAACATTGTGCGTGTGGCATGCACGTGCAATTTGAAAAGTGGTGACGATTGGTGCGCTATTGAGAGCGCGCCTTGTACAATGGACAGGAGTTCTTGTGGATCAATGTACACGAGTTCTTGTGGATTATTCGTATTCGTGTGCAGCTAGAAGTGCTAAGTCTCGTTCGGTTGGGTGAGACAGGATGATTAAAAACGTAATGGTCGGGTGGTGTTCACTCCCATCGTCGAGTGCGACCCATGTATCCTCCATAACAGGTAGTGATGTACATTGCGAGACCAGTCAGTGCTGCCATGCGTAGGTTCGGACTCATCTTGTACAACTGCGAAGCTGCCAAGTCCGAAGCAGTTTTCGGTGGCAGAGATTTCCACGGCACGCCGCGTATGTTCACGTGGCTTAAACAGCAATAGTATTTCGGCCGCCGGTCGTCATTTTCGTTGACAACGTCTTGCGGGAGCTCAAACGTCTGCGCTTGGTGTCGCCCCATCAGCGTGATACGCAACACGGTCTTCTCACTTGCTGCGACCTTTCGAGGCAGCACGAATTCCTGCAGCGTCATGTCATTCTTGACCTGGTAGTCGTGCGAGGCATAAAACGGCTCCACAGTAGCTTCATGCAGTGTCAAAACTCTTCTTTCTCCTTGCGGTACCGTCGTCATGTGGTTATCAACGTCAAAGAACTCGAATTTAACGCGTTGCGGTGCATATGTGGGACTATCTGGATGCCAAAACACTCGGTACGGGACAATCTGCACAGCCGCGACGACACAAGGACCACTCAAGGAATAGTCAATGAACTCGGTCGCGTTCGGATCCATTGACGCCGAGCTGCTCCAGTAACACGACTGATCTGCCGAGCAGCCGCAGCGGTGCTGGATGCGCTCGCCCAGTGTCCTCAGCTCCGTCTCTTGCTCGATGTCTGGCACTTGGAGCTCCAGCCAGCACCGAGAAGGGGTGAGTGTATTCACTGGCGACTCACTCGACCTGTCAGCCGAGGAGAAGGACTGGATTCCGCTTAGTAGCTGCTGGTCATCTAGAGCCCGACGCTGGGCTAGACACGCCATGGTTTTCCACGCGTCTTTGGACCGTAGAGCTTCACTGCAGCTCACGTGGGGTATGATCAGGTCCCTCCATAGTTCTGTAAAGAGCATGGAAAAAGAGGTGGGGGGTACGTTTGAATGTAACCAGGAGATGGAGTCAGTAAATGCTTGAAAAAGAGGTTACGACATGGCAAAAGAACGAGTGAATAAACATACGGGCATCGCGTGTGAGCGTCAGTAACGCGAGGGACGTCTGCTCCGCTGCATGCAGCGCCGAGTGGTCGAGAAAGCGCAGCACTTGCAGCAGCACGACGGCAGGCAAGTCGTCCATCTTCTGCTTGTGGTGCCTTATTTCTGACGCTTTTTGTGCTCTGAATCGTTTTTATTTTCGACGCTTCGCTTCAAGTTGGTAAATGAAGGACCGTTGTAACGGAGCAGACGGACCGGCAGACGACACTACGCGCGGTTGAACAAAGAAATGGTTATGGCCGACATGGCGCTTTTTGTGCACGGTTGAGAACAAAAGGAGCACGGGTCCGACTGTGCGAGGATTGGCAGAATTTGTAATCAGTCGGATACACGTTTGTAGCCGCACTTAGTGGACGACTTCACAATGAACTATTGAGCCGCAGCCGACGATTGTTACATGGATAGTTGAGATGGTGGATCTTTTCAACTGATTTTGGGAATCCGGGATCGGATGATATCCGTTTTGTAGTAAAAGAAGTAAGGGTGAGAAGGAAAGGGTCTGCACAGCTTCCTTCTCACCCCTCATTTGTAATATAGACCATGTTGCTCTGCTCTTTTTCTTGTCGTACAGTCGCGTGCAAGAAAAGTGACACCGAGTAAACTTGCTTTGAGTTTGTCCGCGCTCTGTTTACAGTTAGTTATAAGCGACGTGTCCCTGAGGTCGCTCTTTTTTGGCCGTACGGATAGTGTAGCCACGTGGGGGCGTCATGATAAGCCATCATCAAAGAGAGCCTTGATGAAATCCACGTCGATTTTAGAAAGCGCGTTGAGAAAGAATGGACATCTCGCGAATAGAGTCCGCCATTACAATGAACGGGTGTTTCTAATATCCGCCCGTTACCGTCCATACTGTACTGCCCTTTCGCTAAACATAGCAAGTGAGCCATGGCACTATGATTACCAAGGGGTTTCTTGGAATGATTGCGTTTTTTTACCATATCTCAGACGCTCGAAAAGCCACTTCAACATCGTACCTCGCAGCACGGTTAGAAACTAGCCATGGCTAAAATGCTTGTTTTGTCATGTATTCAAAACCTAAGAAACGTTATTAATAGTTATTGTACACACAAGCGCCACCTGCATGCAACTCAATTAAAATACGAATTGTTTCGGTAGTTATGCTTCTTCGATGAATGTTGTCTTCGTAAGTGCTGTCGCGAGGCAACTCCATACAAATAGTAAAGAGGAACAGGAAGCTTGATGAACGCCACATGCATGTAACAACTGCAATGCTCTGCAGTATTCTTGACGTCGGACCTTGCAACCAAAGCAGCTCATTGATGCCAGAACTTGGGTCTTCACTTGTATCCCCACCATAGCAACGAACCTTCATTTTAGCTGCTTACAGTAAGCCAGCAGAAGCATCGATGCAGGTCAACACTGTCCTTAATATTCAGCAAGTGCACCTGTGCTGTCACTGCGCTAGCGAGATCCAGAAGCTTTCACAGAGAGGTCCGTAGAACGCTGAGGGTGGTACTCGTGCTGCTTTTGCTTCGTGCCGATGTTGATCAGCACAAAACCAGAGATAACGAGCGCTGAGGCAACCAACGTCACATATGTCGGCAGCATGCCGTGGCACCAAAAGTCAGCCACGATGGCCATCGGAACTGTCAGCGAGAGTCCAACAGTAGCCACAGTGGGTGATGTAAGCAGCACGGCGCGCGCCCAGAGGTAGTCAGACAGCACGTTATCAAAGAGGCCCTTCACACTGATGAGAAGCACAATCTCAAGTGATAAGCCACTGAGCGACTCAATGCCCGAATAGTGCAAGACCACGACGATAGGCAGCAAACACACCATGTTGATGACACCAATGAAGCCAAAAAACAGCGAAATGCTCACGCTCTCTTCGTCTGGAATCAAGCGACGGATCGCAGTCGTGTAAACGCCATACATAAAGGCCGCAAAAAGTGCCACGAGATCTCCGAGCACATGGTCCGTGCCTTCATGCGTCCCTTTGTCATTCATAATCGTCGAGACGTTCCCCGCCATACAAAGCACGACACCTGCCAGTTTTATCCAGACAAAAGGTTCCTTCAAAGCCACGACACTTAGTAGAAACGTAAACACCGTCGACGTGGAGCTCACGATCGTGCTACTGGAGACACTCGTGAGGTTCAAGCTCTCATTGTACGTGACATTGGCGATGAACCAGAGCGGAGAGACGACCGCACTCATGCAGAAGATCTGGCCATAGCTGGCTTGTGTCCCCGAGCGTCGCAGCAGTTCAGTGTGACTGAATTTACCGCATATCGGTACACCTCGGACCCACGCCTTCAGTCTTGGAAGTAGCACCTGAGACATGTACCATAGTGGCAAGTTGACTGAGAATAGTGACATGCCTATGTACGTGAGAAAGAAAGGGCGCTGGAAGCTCAACGTGTGGAAAATGTACTGCACCAAGACGCTGGCAAACGTCCAAATGAGCGCGACAATCAATAGAAACGAGACACCCAGCAGCCAGTCAAAGGTAGAGCTCCGCTGCTTAACGTTTGGACATGAATTTTGGCTGGCAGTGCGCACTGGCAGCGCGTCTTGGGCAAGCAAAGCGTCGCGCTCGGAGCCGTTGCCAGGGTCGGACGTTGGGGTCGCGCTCATTTCGATCCAATCAGGTGAGGTGTAGTCCACGTCATTTCTAACGCTGCGTCGATGGCCTCATTTCGACATTTCTAAAACCGCGGCTTGTGCGCTTGTGCAATTTCGACGCGACTTTGTCACCGCCAACGGTTGAGCCGCTTGTGTTAAAGAACCGGCGATTACATATCAGCACCGTTTGGTCCGATATAAAAGAAGTGGCCCGTCTGCTGTCGGACTCAGATTCCAATAACGTCGACAGGATCATTTTATTTTTCCAATTGTTCTTTCGTGAGAAGCTCTTCAATGACGTCCTGTGGGGTCAATAATACCAGCGCTACTATAGCTACAAACAACAATAGCAGCAGCAGAAGGAGCAACGCGATTGCTGGGTCGACAGCGTCTGCCGGTTTACTAACTGTAGAGATCTTAGGCGCTCGCCATTTGCCGCCTGCCGTGCCTGGGAGTCTGCTCAAGTGGACGACGGGGTACTCGAACCCGTACGTGGTTTTAACACTAGACCGCGAGCGGTTTGTATCAAGCGTCAAGAATAAGGAGCTCTTTCCAGTATGGAAAGAGACAGCTCGACTGAAGGTCCCGCTTCCGTCTGAGACGGAACTGCTGCAAACTGCTGGCCGGTCAAACATCACGACGGCTGCAATGAAAGGCAAGGGCCAGAGTCCAGGCAACCGAAAAGCAGGGGTGTTGACACAAAAGAAGACTGGAACAGCTGTGGACATCGCAATGGGCTACCGCCAGTATCATCCGTGTGCACCAGAGCTTTTCGTACAAATTTTCCATCGCACGGACGAGACGAAACACGCCGAGGCGACTGCTGCTTTGGCGTCGAATGCGTCGATGTCGGCTCATTTTTCTGCCTTAGGACCAAATGATAAACTGATTGGGGCGCTCGTGGTACCGTTGTTACCGTGCATTATGTCTTGTGCATCGAGCTCTCGAGGATGGTACCAATTGATGGACGAGGAGTCGCAGGGGGCTGGACAGTTGCAGCTTTCACTTGGTTTTGATGTTTCCACCGCTACGAACGAGCTAGAGCCACAGAAGGGGGATGTTGTGCGACTGACAGGATTTGGGGGATTGGAGTACTACTCGAAAATTTTGCCGCCTAGCGCAAGGCTTGAAGTTGTAGACATATTTCAGGACCAAGTGTTTGCTCAGACGCGTAGTCAAGAAGGATGGCCTCTGAGCTTTGAGCTGCATCGCAATCTGGTGCATGTCGAACGCCGCCCATCCCTTTTTTTGAATGCTTCAGAGCAGCTGCAGAACCAAGTGACACGGGTACGCCAATTTCGTGTCGTCACAGGTGCACAGCGCGTGTGGTGCGCTCTACCCGAAACATCACGAATTCACTTCGAGAATTCGGCTGCGTTTGTGGCATTCTTTGGTGCGCAAGCGTATTCAACGATGAGGCACAGCGTGCAAGATCTCCTTCTCTCCGGTGTGTATTCTGGTGTGCAGACTTTTGTGGCAAGCTCGAAGGACGCATATGGTCAGGTGAAGCATGAGTTTGTTCGTGCATACTGGAGTAGACCAAGGCGCGTCACTTCTGGGTACTTAGATGGTGGCTATGATGACGACTTGATCGACTGTGGGCCTCGTACTAATCGCGGGCACATTGTGCGTGCCTTTACGGCGTCAGACCGCTTGGCTGCTGACGATGAGGAACATGCCGAGGATGTGATGACACTGGACTGGAAAACGTACGAAGACAGCGAAGACAACGGATCATACGATGAAGTGGATAGAGACGAAGGCGAGCTTGCTGTACCCGAGCAACTCATTTGTCCAATCACTGGATGCCCAATGTTAGATCCTGTTGTGGCTGCGGATGGGCATAGTTATGAACGGGAGGCTATATTGCAGTGGTTTGCAACGAGCGACATGTCGCCGATGACGGGCGTGCATATGCCCACCACGCAGGTGTTTTCAAATTTTACATTGCGCCAGCTCTCTGAGGAGGTCCAAGCTGCAGCTACGCGTCGTCAGCAGAATAAGCGACGCCACCGTCGTCACGGCTCTGGACCTGCTCCATTAGATGCGCAAGGCGGTCACAGAGTGGTTCAGTTTGAAGATAAGGCAGCATCCAGCGAAGGACGTACGAGTGAGTGGGCATGCGAGCGTGCCTAGTAGTCGCAAATGTGGTCATAAGAAGTGGCACCGCAGTTTTGAAGTATAAGCTACGAAGTGCAGAGGCACAGCACGCTAGAAGCGAAGCACAGTAAAGAGGAAGAAAGTTCGAACGATCATCTCTTCCAGCACGACTTAATTATGCTGCATCTTGAACGAGTTACATTGTCATTTTTTTGTCCGATAAGCCTTCGCCATCGTTATGCTCCACCTTTCTATAAAGGGAGATAGCTTTAATTGCGAGCCCAAAGGGTGAAGCTATTAGTGACTTGTGCGCAAGGTGAATGCCGAGCTTTTTAAATTCTACTTATCTGTATGTGTGTCCTAGCACCAAGTGGTTTTTGGGTTTTTAATGGGTGTTTTTAAACCCCGACAGATTGTAATCTTCCAAAATCAGGTTTTAATAGGTTTATTCCCCAATAATCGTGTGACTCACGCACGAATCGGCCGCCGATCCCTGCAACCGCAAAAAAGCCAACAGACATATCAAAAGGCGAGCTCCAGAGCTCCAGGAGCTTGCCTCCCTATCTTATACTGACGATAGATTATAAGTAATTCAGTTCATAGAGCTGAATCGAGTTACAAAACACTATACAACAGCAGCAGTCACTGAAGAAGGAGTATGATGCTGTTAATGTCTGTATTAAGCCAGTACAGTATACTTGGGCAACGCGATCAGCCTTTGCTTATGAGCGTCCAGCATTTGCTTATATGATCATATTCACCTTTATTCGATTTGAAGCCATTAACAAGCTTGCGCCACAATAGTGACCAAGCCAAAGACTGACTTTAGATATGCATATATACCTATGAGGGGGCATGCTACATCGCACTTAGTACGTGTAAGCTACACCGAACCGCGTTATTTACAGACACACACACACACACATAATTACGATATAAAGAGTTCGGCATTCACCTTGCGCACAGTCACTAATATCGTCACCCTTCGGGCTCGCAATTAGCAAGATTGTCACCCTCTAGCCGTACTTACTACTATGCCGCAATCGTCTCTCTCTTCAAGCCAGTTTGACGAGCATGTCGATAACTTCAACGAAGACGTTCTCGACTTTCATCAGCGAGACGCGCAGGTTACCACGTTGGACTTCAGAAAGATCGTTGGTGGTGATATTGAAATGGAAATCCGGGCGCCAGAAAGGTAAAATGTAACGGGGCACCGGTCGCTTGCACTGTCACAGTACAAGCTACTTACACTGAACACAGGGTAAATAGATGCCTCGAAACTTCACGTACACGTATCGTGCAGAGGAAGTTTTCAATGCGAGATAAGGGTAAAAGTAGAACTGTGTTTAGCACAGTTAATCTCCTGCTAATAAATCCTGTTTAGTCTTCTTTTAACTATGCCTAAATACACACATATATTGTAACTATCTGCTCACCACTCATTGCGTTCTTCTGTCGTGGCTCTTCGTTATTAGTTAATATCATTGTCCCATATCAACCCATGAACATTGTATTACTTCTGCATCCCAGTATTACCTGTTAAGCTAATATTGTGAGAATATGATGTCTGTCTTAACATAATATTCATACTTTATTTCTACCTTATGTAAAAAATATCATGTAACGGAGGCCCCCTGTTACACCCCCCCCCCCCCTTAACCATCAGTCACATTAGTGACAGCTTGATGATTAAGTGACTATATTGAGTGACTCTTGTACAGAGAAGCACTTGTTGGTCCATTCCAACCATTCCCCGATCTCATCGTATGGTTAACAAGTCCATGCGGTGCGCGGCCAAAGCTGCCGCCGATAGTGCTGCAATGAGACTCCGTTCTTCTGCCGCGGAAGAGGTAAGGACTTTGAATGCAGCAGGCGACAATCTGTCTGCTGCCTCCTCTTCTCAGCCTGCATCAGACACTGCTGTAGGGTCACGCGGTGATGCACCGCGTGACATCGAAGATTATGAGCTCAAGCTCATATACTCTGGCGAGTCGGATGGCGACACCGACTCGAAGAAGCCAGCTACGAATAAAGTGCCAGACTCGGCCAAGCCGGCGTCGACTAAGTCGGACTCGAGAAGCGCTATGAGCCTCGCTGAGCGTCGTGACATCTTCGGATCGTCCGACGAGTTGGACGATCCGTCTCCAAGACGGAGTCGTTCGCTCGAGAGTGATCGAGGCAGAGGCTCAGGCCAATGCAATGATGATAACGGTGATGCAGTGATGTGTCACGATCAAGACGACCGTATTGGTCATGGGGTGGGTACTTCTATTGGCATCACGCAAGAAGCCAGAGATCGCGGGATCTTGCGCGTAGCTCCTGAGAGAGAGGCCTGAGTGCCTCCTCAGCGAGTGTTGGATCGCTTGTCCGAAACGGTAAGCGATCGTTATTGAATAAGACTATTCAATTCATCAAGCCTATATGGCCTTGATTCTAGTGCGAGTGACTTTCGCACTGTACGTGATTTTTACATCGATGTGTTCTTCAAACATCGATGGTACAGCGGGAACCATAAACGTGATTGCGGCCTCGCTGGTGCAGGCATGGAATGCATTTATCCACGACGTTGGGAAGATTGGACGCGATACCTGGCTTGACAAGCTTAACTTATGGCGCAATAGGTTTGGGAAGCGGACTTTTACCGATGCACGTTACAAACTGCATCGGTTATCGAGAGAGACCAGGACGCCATGCCTCGCCTGGGGTGGTCAGCGCCAATGTTGTGTGGCAGACTTGCCACGAGCTCCAAGGGAATCTTACTCAACCAACGACCCCTGGTGGAGGGCTAGTGTATCATCTGAGATGTACGAGGGAACAACTAATTTGCAGTCCCACTACAAACGTGCTGGGCGTTCGTTTTCCAATATGTCTCCTTCGGAAACGAATGTGCCTTGTCATACTGCTCGACAAGGCCCAAAACATCAACCAGCAGTTAGGAGCGAGGCTCCCAACTATCCGCCGAGGGCGGGTAGCCGCGCTATCGGACGAGGTAACTCGTCCGACGTCCTTTTACATCGCGGTGGATCAATAGGTGTTGCACGAGGATGCGTTGGCCATCGCGCGCATCAACCAATGGATGAGGCGGAGGAGGAAACACATCCTCCAATTGATTTGAACATCCAGACTGATGCTGTGAGTCAGCTTGACCGCGTAACGTGTGAGTTGCGCGAGGACCTCGAACAAGTGAGGGGCAGGCGTCTGGATTGCTTGGCAATGTGATCCGTCTTAGCTCAAATCGGGAAAAGGATAGGGCAGAGTTGCCTTTGTCCAGCTTGAAAATGAGCGGGCACAGCGTTCTCTCCGCGACAAGATGGTGGAAGCTCGTCAGAATATCTCTCGGCTTCGCGGGAAGACATCTGAGCTTCAGATGCGGGCTGAGAGTCAGCACCGCGAGCACAAGTATAATTTTGGTGAGATGCTTGAGTGCAAGGGATTTCTTCATTGGAAGAAGCCCCATACATGGTAGTACGGCCTGAGGCGACAGACGTAGAACGTTGAATGCGTGTGCATCTTACGTGGCAGTTCAATCGTATATGCGTTGCCTAGGCGGCTCAGCACACGAATGGACCGATGAAATTGGGGAGTACTTGTTAATACCCACGTTTGTCACTATTTATCGAGGTAGGTTTACCGTAGGCAGTAGGACTAAGTCTCCTTCACTAAACAAAAGTTCCCTCTTCCATTCTTGTCAGCGTTTTACTTTTGTCGATCTACCGCCTCCGCGATAGAGTCTTGTACGAAACGGATACCCGTTTCGTGAGCCAGTATGAATGCATCTGCCGAATCGCTGTCTTTATCTACAGTGTTCTTGGAGTTCACTGTAGCAAGGTCACTTGTTGTCTCAGCGAGTGTGTCTTCGGACGCACTAGGCGTGACGCTGATTTGATCTGTATTGTGTTGAGTAATAGCATCTTCGCTCTTACTTCCTCTTCTTCACCGAAGTCGATGTGATCGACATTGGCGTCGAGCGTGGTGACCTCATAGTCAGCACGTGACGAGTGAGAGCCGGATTGGAGTTTGCTCGAATGGGTCCCTCCCCCTTAAACACGATTCACACTCTAAAAAGGTGGGCAGAAGCGGACGGCGTAAGCCATTCACGAAGAACGGCGTGTGCATCGTCGACACGTGTACCGAGTTGTTCGTGGCGAATTCCACCGTCGGCAGTAATTCGCTCCAATTCGTAAAAAATGGACGTGCCCTCGAAGTATCTCTTCAAGGACACGATTGGCGCGTTCCGTCTGACCATCTGTTTCAGCGTGGTCAGATGTGGACATCTCTAAACGCGTTCCGAGTCTTTTGAACACGGAACGCCAGAAATCGGCTGTGAATCGCGAGTCCCGATCGGACACGAGTTGTCGACGCAACACATGAAGGCGAAAGACCGTGTGAGTAAAGACACATGCACAAGCCGATGCGTTGATTGATTCAGGTACAGCAACCAGGTGTATCATCTTGCTGAATCTGTCAATGAGCACAAGAATATTAGTATTCTTGTGAGGATCTGCGGAGAATTTGAAGACAAAGTCCATTAAAAAGATTCTCAGCACTCTGCTGGGACGGGCAGAGGCTGAAACAGGGCACGAAGGGAAGTACTAGACCTCACCCGTTGACAGAACTCGCAGTTCCGAAGTACTTGCGGACGAACTGATACGGCGAGGCTAGTAAAAGTTGCGGTTTACTGTGCGATGTGTTTTCTCTCGACCACGATTTCCACCAACAGGTGAGTCGTGGTACTCATACATTATACGTAATCAAAGATCGCCGTTATTTGGTACGACGACACGAGTCGTGTCTCCGGAATCAGCTGAGTATTTCAATAAGCCGTTGCAAACTTTACATATATCCGTAGAGGATCGATATACTGTCGACAACTGTTCTATGCTCTTCCTGGATGGTTGCAAAGGATGATGCATCAAACGCGACATCTCTCGATCATACGCCTTTTGCATGTCTTCCAATAAGGTTGACAACGGGACACTCGAAGTCAATAACGCGACAGAGGTCGGAACAGTGTCGGGTTGCGCAGCCGGTTCGAGATCGGGCCGACGCGAAAGTGCGTCAGCAACGACATTAAGTCGTCCTGGCTTACCCGACGGATAAGTTGTACTCCGCGAAGTATGACAGCCATCTAGCCATCCTCTGCGAGAGGTGTGGGCTGTTTACGGCCGTGCATAAACACGCATGGTCCGTATACACGATAAAGGGTCTATCGCCTAGAACATAGACTCTGAATTTCGCCAACGCGTACTTCATGGTAAGAAGTTCCTTGTCATGGACGGGGTAGTTACGTTCTGCTGGTTGCAGCTGGCGTGACTGATAGCAGACGACACGTTCCGCATCGTCTGCGTCGTACTGCATTAATGCACAGCCGATTGCAAAGTCACTGGCATCACAGACCACATGAAATGGCATGTCTTGGTCTGCAATTGCCAAAACTGGCGATTGTATCGAGCTTTGCTTGATACCTTCGAAGGAGCGCTGACAATCGTCACTACATACCCACTTCTCCTTCATTTTCAATAAAGGAGAGAGATGAACAGTCATCTCGGCGTAATTGTGCGAATATTTGTGCAAATACGCCGCTAGACTAAGGAACTTTCGAAGTCCCTTGATATCTGTAGGCACCGGCCAGTCGGTGATCGCTTTGATCTGTTCCCGATTGGGCCGGACGCCATCCTTACTCGCGACTCAACCAAGAAGTCGTATTTCGCTAGAAGCAAATATACACTTCTTCAGGTTGGAATACTTCTTATGCTCTCGTATAAGTGTAAGGGCTTCCGAATGTGAAGTCGGTGCACTTCCACTTCCTTCTGTCCGTTCCCGGGTATGGACGAAGACATCATCGAAGTAGCTGGGCGCGAATTCTCGTACAGATCTCAACAGAGTTGTCACACATCCGTTGAATGTGGCAGGGGTATTACTTAGTCCTTGTGTCATTACTAACCACTCCCAAAGCATACTGCTCGGTGTGCTCACTGCAGTATATGGGATGTCTCTTTTGCGCATAAGGATATGATAGAATCCGCCCTCCAGATCCATTAATTAAAGGTGGTACTCTTTGACATACCATCGATGATGACATCTTTCCTCGGTATAGTCGTTTAAGCCAGTACAGTTGCAGCATTCAACTTGTTGAAGGCATGTACTATCCGCCATCCTCCTGTAGCTTTGCGCATACAGAAGGTCGGAGAGAGATGTGGGGAGGTCGACTCCCTCACATGGTCGGCTGCTAAGTGATCTGCTAAGAATTCGTCATTCGCTAGTACTTTTTCACGAGGCAGTGGCCATTGCTTCATAACACAGTACTTCGAACCCGGTTTCAGGTTGATGTCGTGACGATTACATTTGTCCTTAGGTAACATACACGGCACTTCTTCTGGAAATATATCCCCAGATTCTACCAAAATCATCGTAGAGAGAAATTGTGGTGAGTGATTCCCAAGATGGGGTTGTATATCGCTCAATACGAGTCTTCTCATCAAGGACACTCTCGTCCATTGATGAGCTACAAAGAACTATTTCATCCTCTTCAAAGACCATTACCAATCGGATATCACTGAAGCACTCATCCTCCGCGACGAGTACGCAGATCTGCTTGACTTTGCCACTACGTAGATCATGCAAGAACCTCTTTTGGTTCAGCGGGGGTAACTGATGATCTCCGAAGTTAACTTCGGAGGCGCGATCAGATCAAGTGTATAACAACTACCTATGCTTGATCCTTCATTCACCAGATCATTCAATGTCTCTGTTATTTCATGTAAACTTATTTCCATAGTATGTCGGGGACTTATTCCCTCAACTCTATCCTCTTGGGATAACTCACCTTCGTATTGACCATCATTGGCAATAGGTTGGTTGTGATCTGGGTGTTGTTCACTAAGAGGACACCCGTGCCCCGGTCCGCTCGACTTATTCGGGTGGTGGGCTTTCGACGCTTCCTTTGTATCTACGCAGTCGCCGGGAACTTGCTCCACAGTGTGATGTTTAGTCACATTGCGATCTTGTGCAGTCGTACTAACGACCAAGCCAGACGTGAGGCCATCGCACTCACTCTTACTACATCCACATGATGGTGGACGATCTAAGACATTCATCAGATGGCCGTATGATGAACAAGCGGCAGGCATATTGACTGTTCATCGATTCCAGCTGACTTATGGCTCGTACTTTCTGAGCTACGATATACCAAGGATAACATCAAACTTGTCACTCAAGTCCAAACAGATGAAGTCACCGTCATATTGGACTTCTTTCAATGTATAGGTAATTCACACTACCGTTTCATCACTGTTACGGATTCGCCTGTCGCGAGGCGTACCGTCATCCTCGTTGGAGGGATCTCGCGCTCTATTAAAGATTGTTTTCGTCTAGCGACTGGCGTCGCAAAACGTTTTTTGGCGCCCCACAATCGACTAGAGCTCGTTGTGACATGTCCTTTGCCACTTCGAGTTCCAAGGTTATGAGGGAAACTTCATTACCAGATGCGGTAGCTCACACTGATTGCGTGTTGGGAGCGATTATCGTCAAGAGACCTGCAAATTCAGTTGAAGTTGCTGAATCAGCAGGGTGATCCGTACCTACTGACCCTGACCGCTTTTTTGGCTGTTCGTTACGTTATTGCGTTATCGCAACAGCGTCGGAACCACACCTCGGGCCCTTCTTGGCCACTTGACGGTTACTTTTTCCTGCGTGGTACCGCGTTTGGGGCACTGCATTCGTATACATAATGCTCTTTCACTTTCAGCGTAACAGAGGCCCATCGGTTCTGAGCCTCCATTTTACTGTCGCCTCGGGGGAAGATGGGAATTCGAATTCACGTGAGCCTGTTTCGCACTGAAATCTTCTTGTTCCGCAACTCGGATTGTCTCTTCCAGGGTATCGAATTCCGGTTGGAACAGATAGGTTTTGACTGGACCGTCCGTGAGACCTTGCATGAACAACGTGATCAACGTTTGTTCATTCAGCGGATTTGATGTAATGCAACTCGTAAGGTGACGCATGAACTGAGTGTATGAGTGTACATCGCGTTTCCGTCGTTTAAGTTCCAGGAGTTCAGAGCGAGCTCTGAACTCATCTCGCGGCGGTTCGAAGGTTATTCTGAGCCGGATTTTGAATACTTATAATGATCCAAACACATATGGGTCGTGAAGCTTGAGGACCAAGTCTTCGCACGTCCTGCCAAGTTCGATTGATCAATACGACCTGTATTTGCTCATCGACGATGTGGCGAGCCCTTATGGCGTCATCAGTTCAACAAACCATCTCAGTATCGAGTCTTCTTCATCTCCTATGCATTTGGAAATGTCAATCTTTGGCGATTCGGGTCGACGTGTGTGTGTCGACCCGGTAGCAGCAGCCAACAGCTCTGTCTTTTGAGACCCTTGTGGGTGAAGCAAGGCTACCTTTTCCCGTTCAGCGTTAAGTTCATTCTGGATGAACTTGGCAATGGTGGCGTGTTGCTCGTCTGGACCCAGAGTGGACAGCATTGCGCCAACGGCTTCTTGCACTTTCGTTGAACTCAATCGTTCGACGGTATCCTATTCGATCTGACTGGAATAGGAGTAGCTCTCATGCGTGGGATATAAGTCTTCCGCTTCATCATCCAACATATCCATAGTAGTTGGAAGGACTACGAAGTGCTACCAGGAGTAACGGGGAACCGATCGCTTGCACTGTCACAGTACAAGCTACTTACACTGAACACAGGGTAAATAGATGCCTCGAAACTTCACGTACACGTATCGTGCAGAGGAAGTTTTCAATGCGAGATAAGGGTAAAAGTAGAACTGTGTTTAGCACAGTTAATCTCCTGCTAATAAATCCTGTTTAGTCTTCTTTTAACTATGCCTAAATACACACATATATTGTAACTATCTGCTCACCACTCATTGCGTTCTTCTGTCGTGGCTCTTCGTTATTAGTTAATATCATTGTCCCATATCAACCCATGAACATTGTATTACTTCTGTATCCCAGTATTACCTGTTAAGCTAATATTGTGAGAATATGATGTCTGTCTTAACATAATATTCATACTTTATTTCTACCTTATGTAAAAAATATCATGTAACGGTGGGACCCCGTTACATAAAATGCGGTCGCTTTGTTAGCGCAGTCTGGAACTGGTTTACCGATGATGCGTCTCCACTAAATGCAAAGAGAGTCGAATGCATGCACTAAAAGACTCTGATTAATCACCATAAGAAGAGAGACAGAGCCAAGGTACACCTCAACTCTCGTGATATATTGGACTGGGACTGCTGAGGGCAATCGCTGACAGCCGGATGACGTCCTATCTTAATTTTTCTTCTAGACGACGAGCCCCGCGATTCATTCGGTAAACACGAGCTCAGACCATTGGCATTCAGTGGACCGAGTTGCGGCGACATTCACTCAAAGCTGAGGAACTACCTCAACCCAAAACGAGTCGACGAACTGACGTTCATTGAGAGTAACTTGACAACCTTCTACGACTATATGCACGACGGTGACGATGATTCCGGTAATCAATCTTCCCAGTAGGCGCCCGCTCATCAAGCCGAATAAAACCATGGTTTTTCTGCGCTGAAATCGAGTTTTATTGTAGTAAACCAAAAACCCGACTGCTCCACCAAAAATTATCGGGCGGTTTCAGCCCTGGTGTATGTTTGTATGTCTCAAAATAACGCTAGGTGTACCACAAACATCATACTAAGTGCAATTTCGTCCATCACCTCTTTCGTATGTGAATAACGCCAGGTGTAACTTACACGTCGCACTGATTGCGATGTAGTCTGTCACTTATTGTTCCCGTGAATAACGCTTGGTGTACCGTACGCATCGTACTAAGTGCGATGTAAACTGTCGCCTCCGTTGCATGTGCCTGCAAATAAAGGTTCGGAGTACCCTACACTTCGTAATAAGTGCGATGTAGCATTAATCCCCTCTTCATCGGTCAATAGGCATTATTGCGAGCTCGAAAGATGAAGCTATTAGTGACTGAGCGCAAGGTACGTGAACATACAGAGCTTGATTCAGTTCTCTGGAAAGGATTACTTATATCAAAGGGCGAGCTCCAGAGCTTGCTCCCCTATTGTCAAATTTGGGCACCCTTACATTCGCCATTTAAAATTTGTTTAAGCATAGCGGCATCGTTGATGATATCAAGCTGGTAGCAAAGAGTTTTTATTGACAATCACATTATTAGTTAGCTAGTTCTTAGACATGAAGAAATCCAGCGCCACCACATGGGCCGCGACCTGCAAATGTCACGTAAATGACAAATCAATTGTCGATACAATTTTTTCGAAGTAAACACCACTATTTTAACACTTTCCACCATTAAGAAGAGTTCAACGGTGGTTCAATCGAGGAAAATATCCCGCGCGCGGCATACCAAGTGCGCGATCAAGCTAGGTCATATTCCATATAAGCACAAATTGAGCTTAATAATCGATACAACGCCTATATAATGACGTTGTACATTTTTCAGTAGATTATCTTTAAACACTGCAGGCAGCTCTTTCATGGATTTAACCAGGTCGATGAGTTTCGTCATGGAGGTCTCATTCCAAGCTGGCTTGATCGTCGCTACAAGCTCCATTTTCGTCTATTAATGCTCTCCAGACGCATAAAAAGCCATTGTCAGAATTCCCCACAGGTTTTCGATCGGAATTAAGTCGGGGGACTTAGCAGGCCACTCCATCACATCGGCTTGTTAGTCCCGAAAATATCCTTTACGACTTTAAATCTGTGAATGTATGCATTGTCCTGCTGAAAAACATCAACCGTACTTGAGATCCAGGCCAAGCATTAAATGTGCGAATGAAATACGTAATTTCCAAGTATCTTAATATAGCTTTCTCTATTCTGCTTGCCCTCCAAACACTCGGAAGTCCCTTTTACACTAAAGACACCCCCACACGAACACGCTTCCACCACCAGACTGTCGGCGTGAAAAATTCTGTTTCTCTTGGAGCATATCGCGACAATAGTTCCTTGAATCCGTCCGGTCCATCCAGATTAACTTTCTTCTCGTCCGAAAATATCACAGAGTTCCAATAGTTTCCATAAGCCACGCGTTCAGTCACCAGTCGAGGCGATATCATGACTGGACACCACACTATCTTTGATTAGCTCAAGTTTGGTGCGTCGTGCAGCACAGACACGGTTAGCCGCAGAGCATACTCAAGATATCTGGCGCTGTTACCAGTCTTAGAGGCCTCCCGCAGCAGCCACCGCTGGGTCTTACTTGAACGTTCTTCGATTTTTCCAGGTCTTTTCTTTGTGCCGTGGGCGGAAGGGTCACTCAAAAAACGCCGTTCAAAATTACGGGAGCTCTCGATTCGTATAGCTATATCGCTCAGCATCACGTGATGTTCTTCATAAGAAAGTATTTGACCGCGCTAACGCCTTAACTTGTTCAGAAATCATTGGAAACACACAAAAACTTATAGTACAAGCAATCGCTAGTACTTCTCACTGTAGTAGCACGTACGTATACCTGTCCTATTTTAATCGCGCACCTGGTATGCCGCAAGTGGTACATTTTACTCGATTGCTTTGCTTCCCAAAACAATATAAACTGTTAGAATGGCGGTGTTTATTTTGATAAAATACTAACGAGAAATTAATGTATCCTATCATTTCTGTGGGCACTGAAGTTACAGATGAAGAAAAATAATTGACGACATTTTGTGCAAGCTTAGCATCTAATATTTTAACGCAAAGGATGTCTCGCCTTGGATCGTTGTAACATCAGTTTGCTCTGCGCCTAGGTCCTCAAGAGCAAAAGACGGATTCTTACCCATTCAATTAGCCAACAATTGAAAGCCATACATACCTATACTTAAGCTGACCTCAGCACGACCGTTTTCCAAAAACAATTGGGTGCCAACCAAGGGATCACAACATATCATGTACGCTAAGCCACATATCTCGTCGGCCATTTTGTGCTTGCCAGTCCCCATTATGAGTTAAATTATGTCATGGCATCCGTCTCGAACATTTTATTGTATGCAAAACATGCATTCTTAAACTTCTGTAGGTACCGTACCATTAAATGCCAGCATCCCAGCGGTACTTGCCTGACATGGCAGTAGTTCAAGAACCTGAGACGCATAATGGAACAACTCAGTGCTGCCTCAGAAAAATTATGGGTTAGGGTGAAGGAGATTTTTATTACCAGCGATGATTCAAACTTATCGGGTTGTTATGGTAATACACATAGGGAAAATCAATTGAATTGATAAAAACGGTTAGTAGTAAACAGAAGTAACATACCACTCCAACAATCCAAAGCTATTCAAAACAAGACATGAAATCAACTCCAAGGTTACTAGTCTTCATAATGGTGATAAGTTCCTATATACGCAGGCCTCCAGGATGATTTGACACGTGCTCGAAGGTGTGAGACGCATCCTTGAAGCTGTGATACATGTCCTACTCTTATTCGTGTATTTTAATGTAAGTGAAAGATGTAGGGGCAGTGAATGGAAAGTGGCTCTTCTAATTGAAAGCGATTCGTATCATATCACGGATGACATATAGATCACCAATGTCAATGTTCAGCGTCTTTCACCAAATACGACGGCCAATATTTTCATGATGTATGCCGACATCACAGCAGCATTGAAACAGCGGTACCGCCGCTACAATCTACAGAACTCGATTATTTGTGACGAGCGAGAAGAGGTTAGCAACTCCGTCCAATCTTATTAAATTACTTTCAAATGCTAGCAATCAGCTGCCTGGGCCACGATCTTGGCCTCTAAAGCTTCCACTTGCTACAACCTCACGGAGCTGTTTGATAACCCCCCGTAGCTCCAACTTCGATAGAGATGAAGTAAATAACATTGATAAAAAGGAGATCGGGATACGAAGTGAGCTGAATCAGGAGCTAAGTTTAACCAGCTGCATGTCCATTACCCCCTGTCAACTGTTGAAGCATTTTTATCACGTCGAAGATGATGAGAGTATTATAACGTACCGATTTGACCAGGTACGATAAGTGCAAAACCAGTATAGATCAAGTGCGCCCGCACCAGATTGGCTGAGCAGGGTAAATGGGATTATATAGGACTGGGCAACGACAAATCGGCAAGTGTGTCAAGATGAGCTGCGAACGGATAATGGACGAGCCATAAATTTTCTCTTGAGCATAAATATTTTAAAGAGTAAAAAAAAAAACACCAACTACGAATATGTCTTCTAACTACTTTTGCAGAATTACATCGCTCCCTTATAGCAGGCTATGAGCCCAAAGATACGCTAAATTGATGAAGCAAAGCGGGCACCTGCTGAGGTGGTCGAAAATCGGGAGCGACAGCTAAACTTCACCATGAAGAAAAGTTGGAGATACCGTTCGGGTACTGAAAAGGTGATTGTCTTTCTCGGAGACATGTTTTAAAGGATGTGCGTGATGTAATCCTCACAATTTTGATCTAGCGGCAACGCACCAAAAGAGCCCCGTGGATTATAGTGTCTTGTTATTGATTTTGGAAGCCAGAGCAGAGAAGGAACTTCAGGATTTTGAGCTATTCCCACTTTACCAAAAGGTTGCCGAATGTATCGCCGCCACATACTTCGATGATCGGTGACTGGCTCACGCAGAAGGTGCAACGCACCTGCGGGTCGGCAATCACGGAATAATACAGCACAGATCCAGTTGTTCATGGGAAATGATGCTGGACTGCTATCACTTAGTAAGAGGTATAGCAAAATTTCTGGTGTAGTGCACCACGGACGTCAGTATTAAGGGATGCTATACAGTCAATGGCGAAGGTTGGCCCTGCAGACATTTAACGGCATTTTTTACATGGTCTTGGAAGTGGCTTTCAAACGGGGAAAATAATTTGTACGTCAAGTAATCTATATTTGGATATTTGGATTCGTGTGGCCTGAAGATATCAAGGTTGATGTCCTTGGACAACACCTGGAAGTTGCAGTGTGATATTGTTACCGTCGACACGTGGAAACTTGGGGAATCAAATGTTGGAACATATAATGCTAAGGTTACTTCAGATCTTCTCCACTCAGATTCCACTAGCTTAGAGCCGGAAGTTGTTTACGGAGTCAGAAAATCACGTTGGACGGATCTACTTTCTGACAGATGTAATTGATGCGTTCCTAGGCGATGAAAACCTTGTTCTAGATAACACGTTCACTTTTCGAATGATCCGATTATGCGGATGATGATGTGATCAAGCTGTACATATATCGACTGAATCGTCTTCAATGAGCGGTAAAGTTGTGTATGTTTGTACAGTCTACCGATTTAGAGTCGCGGACCACGAAGTTTGGTCTCGGTGTGGTGAACAACGTCGACCTTAAGCAAAGACCTCAAGACAAGGACAAGAATGGATACCAAGGACAGGAAGCTCTAATAGTTGTGGTAAAGTGGGTCACCTGCTGGAGATTGCCTACATCTCAAGAAGGTAGTCCAACATGAGAGCTTTACCCTTGAGATTGGCAATCGTAATAAAACGTCCATAAAACATTGATCCTCGAAAGTGGATCGGGTCTACATCTTGTAAACGACCTGAGAGAGCTGAAACATGCCTTCAATCTCTCTAACACAGTCACTCGACAGTTGGATGACCGGTAATATTTCGTAGGATGCAAACTTGGTACAAAAATTCCTTATAGTGGTATTAAGTGTGTGCCGTAAACTATTTTATCGGTGAAATGGTACTCTATCTGTTATAGTCTTTTATTCGATTCAGTAGTACGAAGCACAGCACACATCGACGACTGAATGGAGTGTCACCCATCAATCAGTTGTGCATACTAAAATAATCATACCAAGTAATATAAACGTAGTTTAGGTTACCTGGAGTTTTATTACCGTACATAACTCATAAGTAACGTTCAGTTTTCGTTTTGACCAAAAGTTCAATTAAGCTTTTAGCTTGTTAATTCTAGATTCTATCCCCAAGTTCTTTAGAACAGGTGGACTCTTCATTTGTTGTATTTAGAGTAGTAGAATAAGTGACTCTCAGCCAAAACCCTTCGCTTATAGTCACCCTACATAAACGACTGAACCTATGTCAGGATAGACAGTCTCACTCACCTCTTTGAGGACCAATCGTTCGAAATAGAGAATTTAACTGCGATGTTTGGGGCGGAGCAAGTTAAGATCCTAATAGCGCAAGGTTAGGTTTTCTAAATGCGCGTCTTGATGCTTTCATTTAATTTGAGGCCAAGTTGATTGGCCAAATCCACGATTATTTGGCGTCGGATATGGCATCTCGCTATGTACATATAGCTGGTGGAGAGCTTAAGGCTTGGCCATCCGTCCTGAGCGTGAAGATCTTCGAAGTGAAAGAGGGAGTATATATCCATCTATGGATTCGATAATTAGAAACAGCAATGAATGACGCTATGCTAAGTTCGGAGTAGCAAGGGTTTGGTATGGCCATTTCTAAGCTTGGTGGCAGGCCTAGAGAATGGGCGCTGACATGCGATGTGTTTGTAAGTGCCGCATTTTCTGTGGAATTCACTTAAAAGACCTTTGTCCCCCGTTTTTGCTCCGCCTAATCAGTCATATCGTGTGCATTCATGCTTCTTTTAGCTTCTCAACAGGAAAGAAGTATTTGACAGGCTATGTACTAGAGTTGAGGACTTTCCTTGCTGCTATGCAGCTGGATCCACTTCAAGAGAAATTCTGAGTGGCCATTTTATGCAAGGCTTCCGCACTGGGGTCGCCAGGAAGGACTGTTTTCTTAACCATTCTAAGACCTTTGAGAAGGCGATGGACATGTCGTTGAACGCCAAGTTCAGCTTTTAAGCGGCTCTCTATGGTAATCATGGTCATAACTCGGGCTCATTTGATAGTCCCGGAACCATGTATCTCAGCTATGCTAAAATTGATGAAGCTGAGCTTCAGTTGTGGAACTGCAACGTAACATCCGTAGATGATACGCGTGCTGGAAAAAAGTCACCCCACCCCAATCTTCCCGCTACAGAAGCTGCGTCAGCTGATCATTAATCCTGCTTTAAACCCGAAAGTGGTAGGGTGCGGGAAAGCATCGATTTCTAGTAGGCTCGAGTTGCCATTCTTGGGAAGAAATAGTCTCTGTAGAGTGTCTAGGAGGTAGAACATAATAGAGCTTTACCTTAAACGATTCCATGAAAGTTACCACTAATTATGAGTACAAACCAAGCTTGTTGGTTGTTTTGGAGACCGCTAAGGGATTTTAGAAGCGATGGTCAATTTTCATTGGCTCGGGGGCATCGAGTAACTACGCTCGATGCCGTTCCATATTGAAGGTATTCACCACTATGCTGAGGCGCCCAGAGTGCAAGGAGGTGATTGTTCCAGGGTCTGTATAGTAACTGGGACAAGTGTAACTATTCCTAAAGTCACGTTAAAATTAGGGGTGAAGACTTCGACAACATCGAACGATGTCTCGTCGTAGATTTGGACTCGAGATATTATTCCATTATCGGTATGGATTAGCTCGAACGCCACGAACCATGTATCGATTGGAGGTTCGAGACCTTAGACACAACGCACAACGTTCCTTCTTGCGGGGTTATGTAGAGTCATAAACCCAAGCTCGGTAGAAACAAAATCGATATTGGCACAAGCCCTGACCGATTTCAGTCAGCGCCTTAGACATTGAAGTGCCTTGGTTAATAGCCTCTGATGTCAATGATAGTAGTGTAGAGCAATGCTCGTCGACACGTACTGAAACGGCAAGTACTTCGTTTAGTGGCAATAGTAACGATAACGACTGACTTAGTGCTAAAGTCATTGTTACTCTGGAGCCGAATCGTCAAGGTGCGACCCCTTGATGCGCGTAGGGTGACGCAAATAATCCACCGAGTGAGAGCCGCTGCGATAGCACCTGGCTGGGTGTTGGTAATGACATCGGATCTTGTATAGAGTAGATTTATAAATCTATTGAACCTTAAATAGTATGTCTTGGCCTCTTCAAGAAGTACGTTATCTTTTGTGAGACAGCAGCCACGCCAAATGGCTGCTTCGAGACGTAACGCGCCTGTATAGTAATACTAGTGAACAGCTATGTGCCCTTTTCAACGTAATGACAGGCAATGTTGACGGTTAAGTCGGCCTTGCGGCCCTCCCATCGTAAAACGATCTATTAGATCTAGCAAAATGTCGGTGGATGAGCGTCATCATCCTCAGATAGTTAATAATATGTTGTTCCTTCCACCTGATTTTATGTCGACCTCATCTTCACTATTAGATGATACTGTCCCCGAAGACACAAACGCGGCACTTAGTGCGAGGAGTGGATTCTCGATCTTAAATAATCCTTCGTACCATTATTATCTTTTATAAAGAAATTTCAGGATGAGGTGTCATCATCTACCGTCAGTTTTACCTCAGGATAAAGGTTTACGTGATGATATTGACTCGGTTCCTGGAAACAATACTGCTCCATGGCAGGGTCTGGGCGAAAAACACTTTTGAGCGATTGGCTTTTGTTGTTGTGGCTACATATTCAATGACATATAAATTTAGTTTGTTTACAAATTTAGGCACCGTACATCAAATACGGACTACTTTTATGGTCTAAAGCGGTGTCTGCTCAAGTTTTGAAATGCTGAGAGAGCAGATAGGCCTTTATTGATGGTGTACAGTAACAATTTTTCCCATATAAGTATTTGAATGAAGAGAGTCCTGATTATGAATGTGTCTTGTGAATCCAAGTCTAGTACTTCAATATACAGTTTATGCTGTAGAAGCGCCATG
Organism: Hyaloperonospora arabidopsidis Emoy2; assembly: GCA_000173235.2. NCBI lineage: Eukaryota > Oomycota > Peronosporomycetes > Peronosporales > Peronosporaceae > Hyaloperonospora > Hyaloperonospora arabidopsidis. The sequence continues at coordinate 125,019 of JH598061.1, forward strand.
CTTCGTACCGAGTTCTTGGTTGGATTCGAGTGCAACAATCGGCGCATTCAGATGTATCTACATCGATGCCGAGTATGTCATGTAGCACATCGTAGCAATAAGTCTGGTTTCACCGACGGCCCTAATTAGTGTTCATGCAATTGTTATGTTAACCGTATGGAACGTTCCCCCAGAAAATCTTACCTCCTAACAAGCGCCCTAGGTGGAGGGCTCGACTCTCTTCAGCGATTTATGAAAGCATTGCTAATTTGCAGTTTCTCTACGAGAGGACCAGGTGTTCGCTCTCTTACGGAACTTCTGCAGCATCGTATGCTTTGTAATACTGTTCGACGAGACCACCATATTCTCCACCATCAGGGATCGAGGCTCCCGTCTTTCTTCCAACAGTGGGTAGACGTGCCACCGGTGAGGTACGTCTTCCGACGTCTTTTCACGATACACAAGTCCAACAAGCATTTCGCGAATAAGTTCAGACATACGCGCGAATCAACCTATGGCTGAGGTAGTGGCGGGAACACTTCCTTCAGCTGAAGTTGTGAACCAGTCGGCTGATCCGAGTTATCTAGACCATGTAGCTCATAAGCTACGCGATGGCTTGAAACACGGGAAGAACAGAAGTCTAGTACGCCAACCATACGCGAAAGCTATTGAAGAGTGATGTTGCGGCTACGTGTGTAGGATGTATATTTTACATGTTGTAGGGTTGTATTGGAGTTATCTATAGGTAAGCGTTACGACGACGAAGCCAAAGCGAATTATTGCTGAGTCGTCGCGAGGACCACCTAAGGCACAGACTGGCTCAGTCGATTGGGAAGGAAGATTCCACGCAACCCAGTGCGGGTTCGAACTCAGCCGTATTCAAGTTAACTGTGGCTGGCTACCGCGACCAGGTATTTGGGGTTAGCCAGAGTTTATCGATCGTGTTGATTGTTCGCCGCCTCGCGCACAGCAACAGCTTCGATTCATACTTGTCACGGTCGTCTGTTGTGCGAGAAAGAGCATTTACAGGTGTCCACAAGCCATGAAAAGAGGTGTAATCACTCTTCCGGTATGATCGCAACGGACGGGGCCTTGCCGGAGATCGAATCCGGGATCTCTCGCACCCTAAGCGAGAATCATACCACAAGGCCACTCAAACCACTTCTCACGCCCACATCTTGCGCCGACAGCACGCTCTACACACACACGTGGTACGACTGCATTGTTGAGTGTGAACGCTTCCGTGTCGTCACTTTTCCGACGCTGACGACTCTTTTTGGACCATTGCGGTGCTTTCTGTAAGCCGTTACGTCCATCGATCGTGTTGATTGTTCGCCGCCTCGCGCACAGCAACAGCTTCGATTCATACTTGTCACGGTCGTCTGTTGTGCGAGAAAGAGCATTTACAGGTGTCCACAAGCCATGAAAAGAGGTGTAATCACTCTTCCGGTATGATCGCTACGGACGGGGCCTTGCCGGAGATCGAATCCGGGACCTCTCGCACCCTAAGCGAGAATCATACCACTAGACCACAAGGCCACTCAAACCACTTCTCACGCCCACATCTCGCGCCGACAGCACGCTCTACACACACACACACGTGGTACGACTGCATTGTTGAGTGTGAACGCTTCCGTGTCGTCACTTTTCCGACGCTGACGACTCTTTTTGGACCATTGCGGTGCTTTCTGTAAGCCGTTACGTCCATCGATCGTGTTGATTGTTCGCCGCCTCGCGCACAGCAACAGCTTCGATTCATACTTGTCACGGT
>JH598062.1:2056-17353 GCA_000173235.2 Hyaloperonospora arabidopsidis Emoy2
GACAACCAGCACTGGGTCTGTGTCAATACCACAGCATAGGCGTGTTCGCTGCCAACTGTCGTAGCCCATGTTCTTTGGTGTAGCAACAGCAAGAAACGACGTCTGCCGCAACGTCAGGTCGGTGATGGACCACATAATCACGAAGTCGAGAAGTCGTTCGACGAATCACTCAGACGGCGCCGCTTGTCGACTCTTCGCACGCTTTCCGGACCTCGGAAGCGACGTCGAGAGGCATTTCGACGCATCAACGGTACGGGAAGCTCAATAGGCTCCGTGATGCCAGGTAGAAGTGCTGAAGGCAGGTTTGCGCCGTGGTGCATTACGCTCGCATTCATGACGGGAGACTCGGTCTGAATGATGGGTACATCTCCCGTCAAAGACCCCGTCCTGGCCACTCGAGTAGTTGAAGCTGGATTCCGTCTCACTCGGGCGTTCACAATGGCTTGGATCACTTGATTGCTGGCCGAGAGCTCCAACAGCTCAGCGGGAGACAAACTCGACTGGGACTGCTGTAAGACCACGGTCGTATTGATAGCATAGACACTGTAACTGGTGTACGCGTCCGTAGGGAGCTGGTGTCGACACGTGGGACACGTACTGTGTGTCCTGAGCCACGGCGCAATGCACCGTTCGTGGAACTGGTGGCAGCATAGAGGCAGCTCCGCACACGGTGACGTCAAGACCTCCATGCACACGACACAGACGGCCGCGTCGCCGTCTTCCAGCTGCCGTACAACTGCTGGATTGCTCTTGAGCGCCTTGACGAGGTGCAGAGCAGCAGGTGACACGCTGTTGAGCTGCGGGATAATGTACTGAATGATGGAATGGACCCATCGTGCGCTCTTGAAGAGCAGCAGCGCGTCTTTGATCTGGGAGTTCCGTGGTGCAGCGTAGCGCACATTGACACGGATAGCGAGGTCCATGACGCTCTTTTATATCTCCCACTTAGTCAGTTGGTCGCTCTTTCTCGGTCTTTCAAGTGACGAAAGCTCGAGTGAATTAGATGTGCGTGTCCTTTCTCCCGTTCCTATTGTAGACTCGTGTCCGACTTGACGTGCCGAATGCTTCGTCACGAAAGACAGTCAAAAGGCGGCTGGTCTTTCTTAGGGTTCTTTTCTTTTCGAGGTGAAAAGGACAACCGAGTTGCTACTACTGCCACTTTTCTCGGCTGAGGTGCAACTTGCGGGGATGTTGTCTAGATGCAGTGTGAGCCATGTTCGAGGTGGGAGGTTTTACTCGGTCTAGACACTCCTGCCCGTTTGGTCGCAGATGTTATTTTGAGAGACCCGGCCTTCAATGCTTCGTCGATGCTCTCTCTGCATGAGTTTTGCCTACAAACAGGATTGTGCCGGTCAAACCGCTCGGGATGGCACAGTCGAAATGGAAGAGACGAACGTGTAGGATGAATCGTTAGTATCTGGTTTGTCTGATACATTTCTCAACTGAAACCGGATTGGCAGGTAAGACGAGGAGGTACTTTTTTTGACAACTCACGAGACCGGAGTCGTCACTGTCACACCGCTCGCTTGGCGCAAAGACCTTGGGGTCGGCAATGGTTTTCTTTACTTTTTTCATTGTGGTCAACGAACACGAACGAACGTAGTCAGAAAGCAACAACTCTGATGGCTGCTCATTTAGAAAAACAAGCTTGAAATGCGCTACCTTCAGCCTTGCGTATTCTTCAGTACGTCTTGGAAATAAGGAGCACGGATGTGTGGAAGAAGATGAACGATCTCTTGAGGATGCGCACCACCAAAAGACATCTATTTTAGTCGATGACGCGAATATTTCGCGCATGTCTTACATTGCGATGCAGCTGTGAAGGCTTTCGACCCAAGCGGGCACTGACATTATTTTACCCAGATGAACGATGATGGATTGTTGAGACGTCCCTCTTTTGCAAGTTGCAGTTAACTGTACTAACGGTAGTTGCGTGGGGCAGATGTCATCAATATTTTTGAATCAGCGGTTTCGAAACAGCGTCGGTCACCGAATAGCCGAGGTGATCCGACCGCCTTCACCGCCCTTCCTACCTTATATACTGCAAGTCTCGCATATCGTGCGTTTCTCGCTGCAAATTCGTCGGTTCATTTTCGAGGCTGGGCTCAGACATATAGCTGCTACTGAATTCGCATTCTTGCTAACCTGTTGTGTAAGAGGAGAGCGGGGTGCTGCCTTTTGCGCTGATCATTATAGCTTTGTGCATTGAAGACGCAACGGCTGCTTCTTACCGAATTAGATCTATGTTTGTCTACATACGTTTCATTTCGCTTTCCGCTTGATTACGATGGAAAGAACTTGTTGGCGGGGTCAGCGTTGTATCATCTTTGCGCTGCATGTGCAAAATGGAAACAGTATTGCGCAATTGAATCCTCGGATAGAATCGCGTTTCGTACACTGCTGTATGCATGATGCTGCCGGCCGAACTAGTAGGATGACGCTGCAAACTCCGGCCAGTGTAAAATTAAGCTTGGGGTGAGCCTGGAGCGACAACTGCGAAGGTGACGTCGACAGAATACGTACTTGTGACCTGCAAATGTCGCTTGAATTTTGGAAGGGTGTTGTTGTAAATAACATCCACTACCGCTTATAGAAGCTGGCACAGTTATACCTGCCGGGTTGTTTTTTTAGAGTGGATGGGTCATGGGTGTCTCGTGCAGCGTTTCGCCAATTGTGCCAGTGATGAAGAATCGTTTTGGAGATCGTTTTATTTGCTGGTGCACGATCTTCGACCGGATCGACAGTGGTGATGTCGTGCAACTGGATATCGATTTCGGCGCCCTTGCTTGCTATTTCCGTTGTGCGACTTTTTCGACCGTTGTATCGGCAAGAAATTCATGATACCGCGTTTATGTCGGGCGTGGAAATATGCTTCGCGAGCGAGTCTTTGAGCGCTTGCAGGAACTTCCGGCAACGAATCTAGTTCTGTTTGATCCTTTGCATGTACTATGTTTCTGACTAACAACGGCGATCCAGTGGCAACGATTTCACTCGGGTTAAAGTTCATGATCGGGTGAAAGCTGGATGCGTTATGTGCTCGGCTAGGCTGTTCTCATACGAAGAGGTTGAAACGTGGGCTACCGGAAAAGTTTCGAGACACAATCGACCGAGATTGGTGATGACGGAGCTGTGGATCGATGTCCCAGCGTATAAGTATATGATTGGAGCAATTCTATTGCTCGCGCGAGTCATCATCCCCGTACCCAAATGTATATTGCTCATCCAGGATCCACGCTCTACATTACTTAGAGCTGTACGGATGCGTGCACCATCACAATATCTCAAGTCGTGATTGTGTGTTGCATCAATGCGTCGCTGAATCTAAATTAACCATATTGAGGTCAAGCGAGTGAGCCAGACCGAAAGGTTGGAGCACTCTTTACATGTACGATCAATCATCGAACAAAGCTGTCTCTGTACCATGATACCGCTGAGTACACGCGCCATGTCCAAGCGTGCATTTGAAGCGCCACTTGTCAGTTATCACTATCTAGTGAGCTTTTGCAATACGTGAGTGTGTTCTACAGTAAGTGCTCGGTCTTCCAAAGATTCATACACCCTTGCTCGCAGTACACGCGATTACTAGGGAGAAAAGAACGAAAGCGATCCCCGGCCTTTTAAGCTTATTACTGCTAAGCCCCTGGCAAAAATAAACCGACTTCGCGATTATAATAATACACTCTTACAGCATGAAGGGCGTCAGAGCGGAGATCGGCCGCCTGTTTCCGAACACGGCGGGCGAGATCGGCAGGGCTTGGGTACGAATCTGGTGGATAGCGTGCGCCATCTGCTTCGCCACCCTATGGGCGTAGCGAAACCGCTGGGTGCACAATCACGAGGAAACAAACGCCGACAGCTACAAGCTGTAGCGGTCAGGGAACACCGGTTCAACCGCGACGGAGACGACTGTATTTTATCCGGCTGGAGACAGAACTCTTTTTCACCCCGATTTCTCCGCGACCGTTTACTCAATATGACCCTGGACGGCAGCTCACACCACCGGTAGGGGTGCTCGAGCGGCTAGAGACTTTTCAGCAATCTTGTAAACCGTAAAGGTAATAAGACAGCCTGTTACTCTCTCTCTCTTACAGCATGAAACACTGCTGTTGATCTGGAAAGGGTGCACCTTTCCACGTGTGCAAAGTCAGCATGAAAATTAGCGACAAGCTGCTCAGTAAGGTCTGTCTTGGTAACGGCATATTCATTGTATAAATCGTCATTTTCCCTCTACTTTAGATCTCAGCTTAATCAGATCGGTTTCCCTTAGCACGATTTCTGCTGGAAACACAAATCCAATAGCACATGATTTTCAACAATGCCCGTTAACACCTACCTACGTCATCACCAATATCTTATGTTTCTCCTTTGCACCACTTGTGACGGTCACCACCGTAATGGACCCACCAAATGCCTCAATTGAAAAGATTTTGGTAGCCTCTTTGCATTCTCCATTGTAGATAAGCTTGACGAGCCAAAGGGTGAGGCATCACTGTCCTTCTACATCTTAATATACCTCCATCCCTTCAGTACTTTTTTCTTTCTGCTATGTCGATCCCATAATGGGAATCGATTTTATAAAGTCTTAAGGCGGTCGTGTTCAGGTATGCACCTAAAGTGCAACAACATTTTCGTTGTACTCTCGTCGACAATAGTGACGGTCTCGGCAACAAAGAGAATATTTTCGTCACGAAGCTAGCCCTGCAAGTCATCAGATCTCATACGGTGTCCAATATAAAGCGCGTTCGGTGCCCAAGGAAGTCACATATTGAAAATGTATTGTCAATCGTATATTATACGTATTTCGAGGAAGGTCGGCGGCGTAAGCCAGTTTGCCAACCCGCGTAAAGAAGTTGCGGGAGACGCCGGATCAGCAGTCTTTAACTTAACTGAGGACTTAATAACGCACTGATGTGGTCCTCATTTACTTCACAATTAGATTTTGTGCATTATCTATTTTTGGCGGAAGCCGATGCCGGAACGTGCTACACGACGTTTCACCACAATAATCTTCGAGATTCAAGTATTTGCAGCGCTCCGCAAATACCTGGTGTTGAAACTCGAAGAAATATTTAAATGTTATACTTTGTTTTGATTCTTGATGGCTTATTTTTGATTTTTAGCTAAATCATCATTTTTAATGTGGAAAATAAATTTGAAAGTGTATAAGTTATCATACTATTTAATAGATTACCAACTATATTTTGGCAATACCTGGTAAATAACCTATAGAAGCTAAGCGTCGAGATTGAATTCGTAATATTTTAAGTAAACGGTTTATCTACTCTTGTTACCCCAGTGTCCTCTTACATAATTGTCACTGTGCTTGCTCTTGAGGAACAAGCTTTTTTTATGCTAGCACAAGCAGACTGGGATGATTTTGCGGAGAATTTGGTCTACGCCACCAAGTCAAGAGACTTATCGAGGAAAGAGGCTTCGCTCTATCTGTTTTAACGGAACAAAAATGACGCTCACTCTACAATGAAAGTCATGACGGAGTTGATTCGTCAGACGACATCCAGGAATAACAGCATAGCCAGCTCAGCAAAACAGTCATGTGGTATCGCGAATCTAACAGGCAGCGAGAGGTTGTGCTCCGGCTAACGAAAGGGTACCGAGTAAGGGAGAATCACGTCGAGCTCGGGAACATAACGTAGCAAGTTGAACAGCAAAGCAGATTAACACGACACGCCGTAAAAGCCATAGAGAATGGAGGGATTTGCGGCAATCGCAGACGAACCAGCCGATGCTGAGAGGATTGGTGATGGTGTAGCTTAACATACCTAAGATGTAGCACTTCACGCACTCCCCAACCGAGCAGAGACCAGTGGTAATGGCAGAGTATAATATGTTTCAAGTTGGCGTGCGTAAGAGCACGACAGCCACCTTCCGTGCCTTCACCGGGAGGAGGCCGGACCTCGGTCAGACATCCGCTGAGCGAGGACAATGAGCACGACGCACCTCACGGGACGGACGCTAGCCAGATGGAACCGAGCACCCCCAGGCGGGTACTGCGCTTGATGGACGGCTGCCAGATTCTACCACGTATTCCACCGGTGTGTCTACGCCCACGGGGCCGGCGAGCTTCGGCTCAGGTCCCATTAATAGGTCCGACGTGTCCGGAGCGGGCGAGGATTCTGCGACCGGAGACAAGGAGGCCTCTCCGACTGCGCCGTCGGCGAAGTCGAAGCAGAACTCTCCCAAGCGGGAGTTTCCGCCACCCTCAGTCACATCAGCCAAGATTTTTGCAGCATTGATAGGAGATGGCTCAATCTCCCCCGGTTAGACACTTGGAAGCGTGGAGTGCAAATATTCGGCACCTTTTCGTGGAGTTTTACTACGCAGTGCCGTGCGGTCGGAGGAGCTGCCGGTGGAGAGGAAGCGCGGATTCCCACCCTGCGTGCAGATGAGGCGAGCGATTTGCTTGGTCTGTTCGAGCAGGCATAGTAGTTATGCGACAAGGAAGGTTTCCGAGTGGAAACGAATGGCAACGACGATTACGAAGAAATTGTCAGCCACGACGTGGGCCTTCAAGAAGATTGTCCGCCGTGTAGCAAGCAAACAAAAGTGGGCCAATTCTTCGGTTTGATCCAGTTGGTTATGGTGGCTCGGGCGGGTGCAGCGGCGTCGGGTCCAGACCCTCCACCTAATCTCGGCGAGCGGTCCCGTTACAAGGTGTTCATCTTCGTTCCTTCGGCGCTCTCGGAAGAGGATGTCACTCGACTTAGAGGTCTGTATGCGGCCACGGAAGATCGCCGTAGGCTGCATCATATAGGGAATGGCTCGGATGATAAGTGGGCGGTCATCGCGGGGCTAGGGGAAGGGACTGTGGTATGCAGGAGCTTGCCGTATTTTGTCAAAGAAGTCCTTAAAATAGAGGAAAGGCTACTTCTTTATAGCACGATTCAAGCCCAAGTGAAAAGCGAACCCGTTTTGCACTTGGACCGGGCCCGTGGCATTCGGGTCAGCCGGAGAACAATGAAGGTCATCACTGAAAGCATCCCGAAGTCAGCCAAACTAGCGCGGGTGGATCTACAAGCCCTGCACGTCATGCCAATTCAAACACAGACTATAAGCAACGACCAGGTAACCAAGACGATCCATTTCTATTCCTTCACGAGGACCACGGCGGACAGCCACAAGGAGGTGATGGTCCGATTGTATGGAGGAATTTATTGGATGCATAATGCTAATCGCTTGGAAAAGGGTCAATTTGGAAACGACAGCAATGGCATAATGGATCCCCTCCTGGGTGGCAAGCGGGATACACCGTGCACCTGCACAACCTAAAGAGCTTTTGCGACATCGTCAAAATAGATGCTTGTTTGAAGACGAAGATCCCGACCTATTTCGACATGGACGACATGGACACCCATACCCCGAATTCGCGGACTTGAACTATCTGGAGGGTGACGTTCAATATCGCTGGTTGCCCAACCTTTTTGAATAGAGTCGTGCATCTCCTCTGGTCCAGCACCACTATCATCGTAAAGCACACCAATGTAGGACACCGATTGCAGTGCCTACAATGCGGCAACCTCGGTTACACACTTGTCCGGTGTGGTTTAAGGGATGTTCAGTTACGGGGCCCTGGCGCGTTCGTCTTATCTAAAGAGGACGTGTGGGGGCTTGAGACCTCTCCATACCTTTCTCTAGTCTAGCGGAACTCATATCCACGGAGGGGAATCGACTTCAGCTCCAAAGGAGAGCTCACCAGACGGCCAGAGAAGCCGTCACGCCACCCACGCCCACCGAAGCGACAACACATGTTACAGAAGGCTCACAGCTATCTAAACTAGCACCAGAAATCAACAGCGCTACGCAGGTAAAGCAGGAGGAAAACTGGAGCATCTACAGGCTCACCCGAAACCGACACCGCAACCGTGGCTTTCCTGTTGCAACAAGGTTCAAGCGCCGAAGCGTCACCCTCGCTAATCAGCACGGGTTCCGGACAATATTTCGTCCTACAGAAGGTTGATGAGGAGCTGCCAGTGTATTCTACCGGCACAACCACGCGGCAGGGTACTCAGTCACCTTTGTCGACTTGACCACGGCGAGAGCATGTAACAAATTGGGCCCGGACAGGTTTTCCAATCTCTCCTCAGAGTATAAGGCCAGGAAAGCGGTCAAACAACAGCGGGAGTTAGCTCCTGAATCTAATGTATCTGTCCTACTGATCGTAAATTAACACGAGCGGGATTCGCCCTGTAAGCTCTGCGCGCATACGCGCAATCCTAGAGCCACGGCTCTACCAATCGACAAGCGGTGACCTTACACCCCGAATGCCGTTGCTGAGCTAGCACATCAACTCAGAATTCGCCCTGTGGTCACACCGGCAACATGCAATTGTCTCGCCATGTCGGTACCGCAGGATGCGAATATAAACGCCCCAGACCGGTCTTTAGAGCTACTAGAGACTAGCATAAAGTGTGGCATTAAGTACTTGGGTCGGCTAAATCTCAAAAGCAGCTCGCCCATGACCATAGGGTGCATATTTTACAGAACTTTCACCGCGGCTAGCCCGGAATGTCGCGCACTGAGTCGGCCTCCCAGTTACGTTGGTATCTGGAGAATTATGCGTCCAGTTCTTCGGTCCACACGGCTGTGGTGCCCGAGTACACCGGGGGACACAACACACAGTGGGAATAGCTGCCAACGTTTTTCAAAATACCGTTTATGTCATTGAGCTTGTCCCCAGACCGACAAACGGATGGAGCTGTTTGAAAAATATTCCCACTACCGTCTCCTTCCATAATCGCGTGGCCGAGACGGCGGCGGAATATTAGCTGCTCATTCTCGAGTAAATGGACGATGTATTCGCTGCTAAAATCACGATGCCTGAACGCCCTCAGCTCATTCTCCAATATAGTGAGCACAATTATTCAGCATTTATTCACTCTAGCAGTACCGATCGACAGCCAGCTCTTGACGAGGATACGGATCTGCTTGATGCTATCTCTCGGGACAAACCAGTGCTTTGGGTACAACCCACTCTGCGACACGGCGGGGACATTAGACTGATTGTTACCGGAGGATGCGACGGTCACTGCCCCTACTCCTCCTATGGCCTTACCCAGCCACGACATACCTGGATCTACCGATTCTGCACTTTAGCCGGAGTTTAACAAGCGCTACAAGTGTTGGAGAACCAGCTCGCCCTTCCTCCACTTTCACTCACGCCTCAGATCACGCCACGTCAAGCCTCACCTCCGGGTCGCAAACGTGGCCTCATCTCTTCGCCCAAAATCGACCGTTCGCAAGGAACGATGGTGACTTACCAGCGCGTCACTGCGTTTTAAGAAAAAAAGGCCGAGTCGAATCGGCACCTTCGGACTCCGATACCAATGAAGGTGACTACGGTCGCATCGATCGGGAGGACTGGGCTTCAGCGTGGGAGAAGCTGGCCACGTAATGGCCAAATACCAGGCACATCCCTTTTCCCACCGCCGACAGCTCCACGACGGAGTGGCAACACGTGACCCGGATAGCTCCTGACCATTTGATCTGGCTTTTCAAGCGCTTCATGTTTCCAAGGGAGTTGCTGCAGATTCTAGACGACTCGGTCGTTGAGATGTGGACGGTTGATAGCCGGCGGGCGTGCATCGAAGGGTCGTTGCGGCGCTACCGCAATACATTAACCGACCAGCCAACGAAAGCATGGGTTGATCGCTGGCTCCACAATATGCGGACTTCGGATCCCATTACGTTCGCATCACTGCTCGAAAGCTATGATGATTGGGAAAACTTGTAGGCTCGAGCCTACGGGGGTGACCACCTGCTTCCACTCTTCTATCCGAAGCGTTGCTCCAGAATAATTCACCACATGCTCTGTGCCCTACTATACAACCATGAGATAGAAGCCCTAGTAGGGTGCTCCCCATCTGATTTAGAGGTCCCGGATAATTTACAGGCTCAGATCAAGCTCATCTGCGACAATAACAGATACAAAAAAGCTTACTACACCTCCAATTGTCTTGGAAATTGGGCGGCGATTGAGCCGCTGACTCGTACGTCCACAGGAGAAAGATCAACATTTGTACTAATGAAAACTCACGCAATTTCTTCACGTCACACTACTACCGATCGGAGCTTGACCTCGCGCCCGTAAGCGAACGCTTACGGGCGTCACATTTTGTTACATGGCTTCGAATCCGAGTCATTCTAAATAGTCCTTCTCGACAATGGGAGCCGTACCGGCGAATTTTTACGCAAAACGTCCATGGCTTTTCAAAAGTTACACGTCAGGTGTGAATGACAGCGTGGCGCCAGATCTCGCTGCATCGACGTGCTTTGGCGTGTTTCATTCAAGAAACGTATATGGTTAGTGTGGACGAAGCAACGGCACTGCAGCTCGAATGGAGGCGGATGTGTGGCAGACATCTCGACGAGGACTAAGTACATATGTGTGGAGTGTGGGATCATCGACAGTCCGATGAATTGTTATTCTTCTCTCCCCCTCGGTAGCATCAGCCCGCAATTGGAACTAAGGTTCACGACATCTGTATACTCAACATTTACGCACCAAATATTCGGGCTGAGCGCGAGGACATTTTCCAGGGGCTCCGCGTTTAAAACATACCGTCCAGTAGCTTTGTCTTGCTGGGCGACTTTAATTCCCAGAGCCCGCAACCAGATATTTCAGGCCCACGGACAGCTAGCGGTCCGGTAAGTCTGGCACTGAATTCTCTGTGGGAGAAGGCGGTCCTAAGTGATGCCCGGCTGTTACGATAGCACGCAGCGGATGACGACGAGTTTGACACGATTCATCACTACCCATACTGGACCGAAGCAACGGCTAGTCAGCTTGATATATCCTACGTTCTAGATTTCTGGGCTCTGGACGTCCTCTGGGTATCTACGCCCCCCCCCCACAGCCCTGCGATAACGAGTAAGTGGTGCTACACTTACGGGGCAAGCGTTTGGATGGCCTATCCACACAGAGGCAGCACATTTTCTATCCTATCCATTCAAACCATCCCGACCGCGCCTTAACGGACATCATTCAAGAGATTACGAACTCGGGGGTAGGGCAAGCGCCGTCTGTCCGGTCCTGGGACACCCGTATTGCTCGGAGAATATACTGTATAAAAAGGTGATACGAGAATGGTAAAAGCAGAGGCGTAAACGCTCAGTTTTAAAGCTCGGCCGACGGAACAGGCGACAGTTTTTAACTCGACAGCAATGGATATCCGCCAATGTGGAAGAGATGTGAAAGGAAAACCTGGCTCATCTCGGGGAGACTTAAGAGCGGACGAAGGAGAGTCTCCGCTGGTCCTGCAAGCGTATTGCTGATTGAGAACGGAATCAGCGCGTAACTTCCCTACAAGCCCGTCACAGACCGGATTTCACGTGCACCATGTCAATCGCAAATTAATTCGCATCTGAATGGGTATCAGTCCTGAGTCAGAGTCATTTCATCACTTCTCTGCCTCTGTTGGCTTCCAAGATTCAAGCTTGTGCGTCCATTGGCCAGAGAAACGTATGACAGCCGACGATAACGAATGCTTGTTAAGTCCCTTTACGGAAGCCGAGGTGTTCTCGGCTTTCAAAGGGCTTATCGGCATGAATTGGACGGCTCTGATGGGCTCAACAAAGACTTCTACAAGGATACCGCAGCGCTCATGGTCCCAGAGCTAGTCATCATCAGTAATTAAAATACTCGAGGGGTCGGAGTGCCCCCCCTTCCTCCTGGAGTCCCTTATTCTTCCTCTTCGTAAAAAGGACGACTCGGACGATGCCATGGATTATCGACCGATCGCACTATCACAAACAGGATACAAGCTATTTTTTTTACAAAGGTGCTCGCAACAGGACTACAGCACTCTTAACCGAGGACTATAAGCGATTCGCAACAAGGTTTTGTTCATAGCCGTAAAATATCGAAGTCTGTTATGATGATGATGGCTCAACTCACAACGTCAGCAGTGTAGGCGACGTTTCGTCTGAGCAGAGTCGGTGTATCTTACCCTTGGACTTTTGTAAGGCGTACAATACGGTCGACTGAGATTTCCTCTACTATTCGCTGCGGCTGTTCGAGTTCGACGAACGGTTTGTCAACCTCATTTGACGCATCCACACTGGCACGTCAGACCGATTTGTTGTGAACGAAGGTAAGTTCCATTCACTCCCGGTGAGGTCGGGTTCTCGACAGGAATTTTCGCTTGCGCCGCTCTTATTTCTATTAGTAGTGGATGTCTTGAGATTATCTTTACAGCAGAAAAAGTGCTTAAAGGGCTCGAAGTTCTAGGGTTGCCGGGGTAAACGTACCTATATTTAGCGTTTGTAGAAGACACCACGCTATTACTCGCGCGTGCTGGGAAAATTCCGCACACTATACTCATTTTCAACGCTTATGGAGCACTGGCGGGCTTACATGCTTAACCGATCAAAAGGAATCTGACTTTTTTCTCAACTGGGCAATCAATATGAGCGCTACGAGGGGATTGAAGTTGTGCCGCCCAAGGCACCACCAGGTACTTTGGTTACGAGATCGGAAATGGGGACTTAGAGAGCAAGAATTGGGCCCTGCTGATCCAGAAGATTCAACGACGACTTATCACGGCGACTCGTGTCGCATTTAGTGTGGAGAAAAAACAGGGTCCTTATTATAATCTCCATCGTCCTTCCTTCATTGCTGTTCATATCGAGCGTCTTCGACATCCCACTGTGGGCTGAAAAAAAAGAGCTGCACAACCTCTACGAAAATTCATATGGGCACACGCTACTTCGACAGGCGCCAGGCACCATGAGGTCAGCCCAGGGCTGTTGATAAAGCCAAGACAGGCGGGCAGAATCGGGCTCGCTGACGTGTCGGTACCAATCAAAACACAGCGGATCAATCATGCCATGCTTTGGATCACCCTACGCCCGGACAAGTACTTTAAATCCTGACGTGTACGGGATTTTCGAGGGTTGGAACGGGATACTGCAGGACAGGCGTCTCAAGCTGCGGTGCTGCAACGGTAGGGACCCCGCCGACGCAGGACCCCTGGGCCAGAATTAGAGCGGGTGCTAGGGGCATGGTTAGCCTCGACACCTGACCAGCAACAAAAATTGACTGAGTGGGTAGCAACACACTCTGCGGTATTGCTTGATCGGGCGACTAGTTGGTGGGACGGAGACGAATTCGCTGTCTCGTTTGCCTAACCTTTTCCCGAACGATCTCTATGTGCCAATGGCATGCCGGCAGAGCTCCAGAGATTCTGTTCTGCGTTTCGGTGGTCAGAGAACCCCTGGATCCGCGATCACAGCGGCAAAATGTTGGTCGCAAACGCATTTATTACGATTGAGGCATGTACGCTTGAACATATAGGCCTGAAGCGAACGGAACCGGCGAAATTTATGCTGACTATACCCCTTTCACTAACCCAGTAATCACTCTGACGCACACTTACGGCGGTGGGCAACCAGTTTTCTTCTCTCTTCGCCGACCATAGCAGTCGGAACGGGTATCCACCGGAATGTGACACCCCAACTCGTCACACTTCACAAGGTTTGTCGGAATATGTGTAGTCGTTGTCTAGATGTGTCCTATCAGGTAGACTACCGGACGTAGCGTCATATCCCGAGCGCATCATCATGTTGCACCAATTCGATGAAGGTATGCGATAAAGGTGTTCAGGTCCCATTCCGCAGTTTTTCGCCGGACTTCCAGGGGAACGGAAGACACTCCGACAAGAAAAATGGGAGCACGGCCTCGTCTTCGAGGCGCACCCACTGATGCACAAGTTCCCCTAGGTGGTCTCTGATACTACGCCATATCGTTATATCTTAGCTCCGCTCAAGCGAAAAGCATTTCACTTTCACAAAAAAAAGGATTGGCCCGTCCACTCGGAAATTTCTTGTATGGGCTGGAAGCACGGACGGGGCTGGACGACTGGCAACGGGTGGCCCTATGTTAACCCTGCAGCAAGTACGGCAACATGGGCAAGGCCTTACGGCCTATCGATTATAGACGGAGTATCGAATAGCGACACGGCAACTGACGTTGCATCACTCTGGACGACTCGAGCACAACCATTGTTGCAAGGCCCGTGGATATCGAGGATGTGTGGAGACATTACAGCACTTGTTCTGGGACTGATCCTACGCCGTCGCTTTTGGGACAAGCTGATCGGGCACTTGATGGGGGAGCAGGCATCTAGCCAGCACACTCAACAATAATTTAGCGCGTGTTCCAGTAGACGAGTCGTCAGTATACCCGCGCACCGGCGGGCATCCTCGCGGACAGGTTCCACGAGGATAGTGAAGATGCAGAACGGATGTGGAAGTATATGTGAAAATTCTTGCGACGATATGTCAAACCCAGATCTGGACTGAAAGGAACAATGTAGTTTAGCAGGAAGCCACGAAGGACTTAACCAGAGCCGCGAAAAGTTTTTGGGCTACATGCATCCGCCATTTGCGCGCTATCGCGACCCTTGAGCATCGCAAGGTGCCCTTGGCCATTCAAGAAGCCATTCTTTTCGCATTCATCGGGTTATTTGGGCACAAACCGAGCGGGCCACAACGCATTCCTGGCGCCATCCCTGGTCATCCCCCCCGGAATCTCCGGCTCTGAAATGATGTCTCCAGCTCTATCATAGGTCTTGCACAGCGTTCATGCCGTGTAAATCGATCATCTGAACAAGAAAAATAGCTATTCATGAATAAGAACAAGTGTGTTTAGTCAAGAAATGGGCCAAGCCCGGGTTCATGAAGAAGCTAGCGCATCGATGGCATGGAACTTTTAGTGTACAGAAGCCAGTAGAAGAATTTTCTTTTGAGTTTGGAGCTTCAGACAGGGGTGTACACCTGTTCTACCTATTCGTCAATATATCCCGATTGGAGAAGGTTATATGCCAAATAAAACGCCCAAAAAATAGTGGATGAGATCGACGAGACAGGTCGGTTGAAAGTCGACGAAGAATTCCTGCCGGAACTTAGTTGAATACCAGATGAATCCAGTCGGAGATACGAATTCGAGGTTATCCTGGATGATGACGTTACCCTTTCAACGACCGCTGTTTCGAAGTCAACGAAGGTTCTTGGTAAAATTGGTAGGATATTAAGAATTCACGTGTTAACCGTCCGCCAACATGTCATGTGGAGTTTTAATCTGATTACTTGAGGAGAAAGAAGATATAACCGTCTGTAAACGATGCAAGTTGCAGACGAGCGGTAGGAAACATTGCACCACACATACTCTCACTCTGCGAAGACTAGCAGGTGGGGCGAGAGGAGAAGTTACTGCGTCGTACTGCATCAACGCAATAAAAATAAAGAGGAAATGTACTAAAAGGGAAACAGACACGGTCGCGT
>JH598062.1:33156-47423 GCA_000173235.2 Hyaloperonospora arabidopsidis Emoy2
ATGGGATCTCACCGCAGAGCAGTGCGTCCGCTGCGTGCGCTAACTTCGAAAGCGGACTTTGCGACGGAGGAAAGCCGTGGTTCATCGGGTGCAGTTGCAGAGAATGGAGAACGTATTAACGCGAAAGGAACTATTAGGTGTCATGGTGGAGTAAGCACGTGAGGAGCATTTGGTGCGCATAAGGCAGCAGCTGGAGCGTACTATGGACCATTTACGCTGGAATTTTAAGCCGGTGTCTAATTACGAATGCGACCAGACCGTCACAAGTATTCGACAGATTAATGGGGCGGCGTTTCGCCGCGAGATGACGATAGCAGACCGGTTTTCGTTGGAGTGGCGGCCCATTCTGGGAGAGGTACATTATACTACGCCGACAAGGCGCATGATATCTGCCTTTGACGATTTTGTCCAAATCCCAGCTTCTCGCTGCGTATCTCCAGCGAATAACGAGCGGTTATTAATGGACATTTCACTGGATGAGGTCGTTCAGGCCGTTAACGCGCTGAACCGCCACAAGAAAGCTGGTGCGGATGGACTAAACAAGGATTTTTTATCGACACCCAGGCTATCATGGTCCCTGCTATGGTCACCATCGGCAACGAGCTGCTGCACGGCGGCAGGCCACTCCAGTCTCTTTTGGAAGGACTTATCATCTCACTGCGTAAACGTGGTGATTCGGCAGACGCGATGGATTATCGACCCATCGCCCTTCTCCAAACCGGGTATAAAATATTTGCGAAAGTGATCGCGACACGAGTACAAGGCTTCCTAGGGACATTATTGGGGCCTCGCAGCAAGGCTTTATTCACGGGAGGCAGATGCTCAAGACAGTTATGATGATGATGGCGGTCTTAGATACGGCCCGGCACGAGCCGGCGGTGGACATGATGCAGAGCAAGGCTATTCTTTTGCTCGATTTTTGCAAGGCATATGATACCTTTCCCGGGACTTTTTGTTTGTCGCACTTCAGAAATTCGGTTTTCGCCGGCGTTTGTGACCATGTCTCAGAACATCCATGCGGGCACCACAGCTCAATTTGTCGTGAATGGGGAGCTCTCGGAGCCTCAGGAGGTGGTTTCAGGCATCAGGCAAGGGTGTCCACTAGCCCCGTTACTTTTCATTATAGCGGCAAAAGTGCTGGTCCTGGCGATTGAAGCTGATGCCACAGTGGTGGGAATTACCGTGCCGGGCAGTGGAGCGGTCACTCATAAGTTTTCATCTTTCGTGGATGACTCTATGGTATTTTTACAAGAGGCGCGCCAGCTGCCGCGAGTGTTGCTCCTCGTGGAGAGGTTCGGACGGTTGGCTGGGTTAAAGGTTCAACCGAGCAAAAGCAAATTAATTTTCCTTAATTTGATGGTCAGCATGGACACTTTTTCGGCATCCCGGTGCTCCCGCACGGCGATACGATGAGGTACCTGGGATACGCGGTGGGTACTAGGGAGCTCACCGATGTGAACTGGGCAGCACGCATCCGCAACGTTCAACGGCGACTTGCGACCGCGACACGACTAGCGATCAGCGTCGAACACATAGTATTGATCCTTAATGTCATCATGCTCCCTGCAGTGTTATTTATCGCAGCGGTGTTTGAGCTTCCGAAATGGGCGAAGCAACAGCTTCGGGGCTTCCAAAAACAATTTCTGTGGCGTCATTCTACCAGCACCGAGGCTTCTCGCCGCAAAATTAATCCTGTGCTATTGCACACGCCCAAACAGGCGGGAGGGGTGGGACTGGCTTCAATTTTGATTGCTTGTAAGACATATCGGGTGAAACATGCGATACTGTGGCTCACCCAATGCAAGGATCTCTACTTTTCGGCCTGGCAGGCTTGGGTATTACGGGGCACACCTCCGACCGCAACGGTAGGAATATCCAGCTCGTTGGTACAATGCACCAGTCAGTACCAGGAAGTCGGCCATCTACGCGGTCTCTGCTCGAGTTGTTAAGTCCCTGGTTGGACCCGTCTGACCGAGATCAGGATGGTCGGAAGCAGCGATACACGGCGGAGCTCCTCAGCCAGTCCTCGACAGCCATCAGTTGGTCAACCCCTCAGGAATGAATTTTGCAACTAGCGCGGCCACTTCTTCACTGTTCTCCTCAGGTGATGCAGGAAGAGGCAGCTTTTTGGCCGACGTACTCGTGGGATGACAACCCCTGGTTTCTGGATCATCGAAAGCAACCTTTAAGGGAGAGAAAGTTTGACAGATTTCGGCCCTGCGCGGTTGACGATCTCCACATACTTCGCATTGTCAAGGCCTATTCGTTCGTTTTGTCTACAGTTGGCGCCGTCGAACACCAGCAAGCAAAATTGCGTCGCTGGGGATTGGCGATATTATTAAGCGCACCGACGATAGCCATTGGCGGGCGCTTCAAGTCGGGCGTTGGCTCCATCTGCGAAACCCGCCGCAATTGAAGCGCATTTATGCATGGGAACCTACCACACCGGGCCGCGTTCAATGCGTTATGCTAACGTGGGCTGCGACCAGCCAAGCGTCATCCTCTTGGAGCAAGCGAGCAATGGAATTCATTGGCTGGTAGCAGCGGACAACGTAGCCGATCGGCGGATCGTTGAGGACTGCCGAACGCTAGAGGCTGGACAGCACAACCTTGCCATCGTCTTCCAGGCGCATCCGCGTCTATACGGAATTCCCTGGCGCGTATCCGACTCCGTCGCGAATCCTCATGTTCATCTGGCATTGAAGAAACAACCGTTTAAGCGGTTCAAAGGGTCACAGGCTGCACTATCTCCGTTGTTGATGAAGCTACGGGTCGCGGCACGACGTAGTGCCTGGAAAACGGCCGTGTTACAGCAGAAGCCTGTGACATTGTGGGCACGGAAATATGCTCACGGCATTTCAGGTATGGGTCAGCTAGGGAGGCAGTTATGCAATTGAACCTTTATCACCCGGGCCGGGCTGGCGACCCCGGTTGCCGGAAGCTTCTATGTTGCCGGGGGGGTAAAAGAAACGGTGGAACATATATATTGGTCCTGCCCATGCGCGCAGGCGTGTTGGCAGAAGCTTAGTTTGTCACTGGGCAGGCGAACGCTGGGCGTTCCATCGCCTGCCCAGTTTCCTAGATAATTGTGCAAGCCGACTGGCCCCCCCTTTCGGCTGTGATCCGTGGACATCTCAGCCGTGATCATCCAGATGACGTAGTTGAATACGCAGACGTCTGGAGGCGAATGTGGCGTATACTGTGCAGTGTCTGTGTTACTTGCCTCTGGATCCAGTGGAATCAAGCAACATGTGAACAGGAGGAAGTTACCATAGCCGGCAGCATCCAGGAATTTTGGGATTCGGGTATTCGTCAACTCCGTGCGGTCGCGAAGCGGGAGTTTAGGCGGTCCGAAACGAAGATTCATGGAGCCCGTCTGCTATTAAGTCTGCGTCACCTAGACCGAACACCCCGAGAGCCGTCGCCACAGATGACAAGCCCCGTACAACCACCGGACTCACAAGAGGAACCGGCGTTGCTAACCAGGCTTAGGATCTACCAGAAGCCTTGTACACATTAATAACGTGCAATAGACTATCTGTTTCTCTCTAATTGGCTGAATTTGCAAATATCGAGATCAGACACTGGATATAAGTATATGGCAATTTTACTACTGGTCTATCATCACATACTGAGGATAGGTGTATCTATATTTGTCCGAGTTATGAGCATATTCATCCATGGAGCTGTGATAGACATAACGAGGCGCGAACTGACCTAGCATACGACTCAACGATGTCCTACTGCTGAAGAGAGTCTCAGAGCTTCTTCATAGCCAATTTATTGCCAAATGATAAGCGACGATGGAAGAAAGTAGCTGTAGACGAGTTAAGGCGTGGTGTGAACTAGTCTGTATGCAGTATCGTTCACACCGAGTTAGGATGACCACTATCCGAGCCTTCTGTGTTGATCCTAGTAGAATGAATAGACAATCTTGTACGTCAAGTATAGAAATCGAAGAAAGCTTGGTACTTGCAGAAGTTCTTAGCACGATCTCGTTGGACTTTCTCGCCATACAAATGAAACGCGTATGGCTGCATCCAAAACGTTCCACCATCAAGTTTGAATTGGTATTAGGCGATGGTAACGAATGTGGTCGATTAGTTTACAGACCTAAACCTGTGAAGTGACGAGTTGTCTTATACGAGCGCAAAATTCACAGGCTTCTACTTAGACCCAAGGATAGCCCAAGCATGAGCGTACGCATATCGCGCAGAGTACCTGTCAAACTGAGATTTGAGAAAGGTGGATGCGGTAGCAGCCGATCCATGTATTCGTGTAGGAGTCAACGTGGAGACGGCAGCAGATAATTTTTGTCGATACCCATTGGCACTGAAAGCAGAGGACAACCGAATAAGTGCAGGGAAAAAGAGTCACTACATATGCCAAGAGTGCACGACTGGAGCGACGCATGAAGAAGCTGCTGGTGCAAAGGTTAGCTGTTCGAATGAAACTGTGGATGAGCAGTAGACAGAGCGACGAGACGGCACCTCGCTTCCACCAAGCAAAAAGTGTTCAACTTGGGTTCGACGATCGTAGTTTGTCGAAAATCACAACTTGCGCAACTTGTTTGCACCTTCCCTGACCTCGTTTGTAGCGTCGTAAACCCCATAAAGCTGAGGTTTGTCCAGTATCTGTAGCTGTTTGCGCTTCATCTCTCTTGCTGCTTCTTGTCGTTGTTTTGAAGTGACCATGCGTCGCGAGCCTGTCAGACACTTTTCCAAGTGGTTTGTGTAGCGCGACGCGTGCACCTGTTTACCGAAGACAACACACATCAACATGGTACAGTCACTTTCTCGCCACTCCGATAGCACTCTCTCATACCCACAAACCTGTCGTTTGCAGTAAGAACAGCTCACAAACACGTTATCTTGCTCCACGACAGTCGTTTCAACTGATCGTTCGATGGGCCGGACGTCGTAGATCTCTTCAAGACTGAGTCCGTCTACTGAGATCTGACGGTGCATCTGCTTTCACACAATAAAGAGACGCCATGACGCTTACTGAACAAACCACATATAGCTCTCTTTCTCTACTCAATCAATGGCTTGAGCACCTCGAAGCACAGGTCCAGCGCGATGTCGTCGAGCAGATGATGGTAGATATGCTGCTCCATTTTTCGAAATCGCTGGTCTATCTGATTGGAGGAAATTCCAGCACGTTAAGTTCCGACTGGTTTGTACCAATCCGTGGCACTAACGCTCTGCTTCGAGACGATGATCGAGGTGATCCTAAATGACCGCCTGGGCAAGAAGATCCGCGTCAAGTGCAACGAGGACGACACAGTGGGGGACCTGAAGAAACTCGTGGCGGCGCAAGTTGGGACGCGGCCGGAGAAGATTCGTATCCAGAAGTGGTATACAATCTACAAGGACCACATTACGCTCGGGGACTACGAGATTCACGACGGCATGGGGCTGGAACTCTATTACACGTAGGCAACTGCTGGCTACAGCGGCTGGAGAGTCAATTTATTGACGACAAACAACGAATTTACCGCTTTTTGAGGTCGGGAGAGCGACTGTTTCTGCATTTTTCGTATCTCGATGGCGGTCGGTAGTGCTAGAAATTCTGTGACCTTGTCGACCACGGTGGTATGCACCACTCCGCCTTCTGAATATACTCAAGCTGAGTCCATTTTGACGACATAAACCTGCTGACTCCATTTCGTCTGGTCGGTCGCCTGGGACACCTTCTACTACTTGCTTGCAATTTACTTTCTAAAGCGACGATGCCTACGACCGACTTGTGCAACTGTAGCAAGTCACGTGCCCGCAATTTCTATAGCTAAAGAAAACTGGTTGCACCAGCCTTTCATCCAATGAATAACAACGCTTTATAAAATGAGCCAATAAGGTTTCGATCCGAGCGACTCTACAATCTGCACGTCGCAACAGGACGTAGTACAGTCAGTACCAGTATACAGGGCAGGCAGGCAGCGCATGCCGCCAGCGCTCTCTCTCTCCGTCCTAGGTTTCGCAACACGTTTGACGCACTACTAGGTAACGTGAGGCCCAATCTAACGATCTGACCATATGCTATAGCAACTACTCACCCGTTCATCCGCTTTTCGTTGCTGCTGTGACAGATCCCGTAGACTCAGTCAAGAAGAGAGTTCCAGCGCTACTTACAAGAAGGTCGTAAGCTACTGCAGCTTACGCACACAAGAGCGTCAGGATTCTGTGCTTTTCCCACACAAAGCGGAAGGGCATGGAGGTGCCGCACACGTTTGTGCGCACCGTCAAGGCGCAAGACTTACGGTTTGGTCAAGTGGATAGCGTGCTGCACAGCATCAAAAGCAAAAACTCACCCACGTGGGTCATCTTCTCCTTTGCGGTTGGTTGCTGCTGGTGCTTTTGTGGTTGGCTGTCGGTGCTCTGCGTGGTTTCTGACACGTTTGCTGCCTTATTGACCACAATAGGATCAGCGAGAGAAGCGAAACACACTTCGAGTGATTGCATCGGGACAAGGGAACATCTCGGACTCGTCCAAGTGGCCCCCAGAGCTTTTCTCGTCCAAGTCGCTGTGCTACGGACTAACGAGCGTTGATTGCTATGACGAGAACTCAGCACCTACCAATGTGCTGTCCTTCTGTTGGAAAGGAAGGGACCTGCCAATTTATCTCCGAACAAAGTATGCAGAGTTTAACTACGTTATTCGGGTGAGCGAGTACTCGGATTGGTGTTTGAAGGGTTGTATGAGAGATGGGTGCTGACTCGTACAATCTTGATGGCAGAAACACATGGGTGCAGTTGCACACGTTACGTTACACAACCCAGAAGAGCTTATGTACGAGTTTTTTCATACGACATGTATGTGTTTACATTTTCTCGGACCTATAACAAACTCTTTTCATTTTTGACAGGGACGGTACGGTGTTCATGCAAACCCCACGACGACGACCACGAAGTTCGTCAAGGCGTTTTGTTACAAACGATATTGAGTTTACTCCGGAAGTGACGGACACTGTGCAAGATATTCGGTCGGATACCTCACCATTCAATTGGGCTGTGTGCGGCTATGACAACTCGGATGTAGAGAGCTCAACTCAGCGAATGATTGTCGTTGAAAGGGGCATGGTACGTTTTTATTTATAACGTTACCGTCGACTTATAGCGCTGATTGACTTTATCTCGTTTCTTTGTACAACAGAATGGGTTGTACGCGCTGAAAGGGATTGGTGGAATCACGTCGGTGCTCGAGGAAGGAAGCACGATGTACATTTACTTACGAGTAGATGTTCCATTGCATCGCGGAACTGAGCGGATTGTATCAAAATACGTGCTAGTCACATGGCAAGGCGTGGACAGCGGTTGGAGCGGGGGAACTTCGGATGATGAAACCGAGTTGTGGTTTGGTCCAGGCTCGAACGGAGAGCGATCGCCTCAGCGCCGAGATTCGTTCGCATCTAGCTCCAAACTTCAGCGCGCCGTTACTGCTCATGTCCACGGTAGCGACATTTATCGTGTGTTTCCCCACCATGTATGTTGTTACCACTATGCAGCGAAACGTGATACAAAGCTCACGGATTTGTTGCGCTCATTGTAGGTACATTTCTTCGCCAGTGCTTTATCGGAGATGTCTGAAGAAGCTATTCGAGAGCGCATCAGACGCGCAGTGGATAATGATTCTATGCTGCTTCGAGTCGTACGTGTGTCTGCTTTGACGCTGAGGCTTTAGTCAGTATCGCGGTTTTCCTCATTTCCCCTTATTTTCCTTGCTCTTAGGTCTGTATTCAAGCGACTGGCGATACCCAAGCGCCGATATGCTTAGAAATACCATTAGATGCTACAGTGGGTGTACTTCGACAGGAGATTGCTTCAAACATTGGCATTCCGAAGGATCGCCAGCGTATTGTGTGGATTCGGCAGACAGAGGACCTTGCAAAAGGTTCGTGTCTACAAATGATACGATTGCAGCTCTATTGATATTCGAAATCGAGAGCTAACATGCCTTTGTACAGACTCACAACTATCAACGGCACTCATGCTGGAGAACGACACCGCGAGTATTCGAAAAGACATCGGGCTTGCCCATGGCGACAAAATTCACGTTGACGACAAGGATAATGGTGAAAACTCCGTTTTAGCAAAGCTTTTCGAACAGGTACAGTCTGACACCAAGGATACAGCAAAGTGTACCCTTCACTCATGTCGTTAATGTGCACACCTTTTGCGACATAGATCAATTCGGGTGCTGCAGCAGTAAGTCTCTCAGCTGAACGACGACACGAGGTTCAGCGAGGAGTTGAAGCACGAGAGGCAGAGCTGAGGAAGATACTGTCCGTCACTCATTATTTAATCAGACGGAAGGCTGGTGAGAACCTCAAGCCTGTCGTGCGTAATCCTGGTGTTGTCGACGACACTGCTACCCACGACAGGGAGGAATCTGATTCTTCGTTTCCAATCAGTCAACACCAGGCTGTTCATCGCGCGGATTCGTCTGCCTCCTTGACGGGATCAATTTCAGAGAAGTTAGCAGAAGAAGATGTATCTACATTGCAGGAGCAGGCGCGAGTTCTCGAGTCGCAGAATCAGTATTTGGAGATTCCGTACGAAAGTATTCACATACTCAGCGGCAAGGAGAACGAATTGGGTTGCGGGAAGGCGGCTACCGTGTACCGTGGGCTCTGGATGAATCAAAATAGTGCTGCTGAAGTAGCTGTGAAATCTTTTCGGTACGCTCGATTGACCGATAAGATCCTTGGCGATTACAGAAGAGAAGTGGCGTTGCTCCGAAAATTGAAGCACCCAAATATTGTTTTATTTATCGGAGCATGCACGGATCCAAAGCTGATGATTTTGACGGAGTATTGCTCTCGCAAAAGGTATGCAGCAGATTGCTGCTGTCAGTGTGTTGTTACTTGCGCACATGCTGAAGAAATGCACGTCATGCTTGTTCTGTCCAGCTTGTTCGAAGTGATTCACAGCAATAATTTCGAGACGATTCCTTGGAAGGTGCGTACTCTTAACCTGTTAATTTGGCGAGATTTCTAACACGTCCTGTTGTTTCGTTTTCACAGTTCAAAGTACGAATGATGCTCGATGCAGCACGAGGAATACAATATCTGCACTCCATGCGTATCATTCATCGCGATATCAAGGTGAGTTTCGTATTACTTGCTGTGATATACATTGCTTGCTGACGGACGCGCTTTGCAGTCTCATAACTTCTTGGTGGACGATGACTGGCGAGTCAAAGTGGCCGACTTCGGCATCAGTAAGGTGCTCGATACGGACACTGCATTTACGCAGTGTGGTACAACTGGATGGTAGTTGCATGCTTGAGCTTGCTGATCGAAGGCATTTGATTCGTGGGAAGACTGACCTTGGCGTTTATTTTTGTGTTCATCAGGGTTGCTCCTGAAGTTCTGCTGGACGAAGATTTGGGGTACACATTCAAGGCCGACAACTGGAGGTTTGCTAAGCTCCTTACATCTATGATATATTGAGTAGTTGGTTGGCTTTGTGATCTAATTATTCTGTGCAGTCTTGCCATTGTAATGTGGGAAATGATCGCCGGTGGATTGCAGAACCCGTTCATCGGAATGGCCCCGATCAAGTTCTACAACAAAACAATCAACGCCGGCATCCGGCCTCCGATTCCGGAGGGCATGGACAGCGAGTACATCGATCTCATTACTGAATGCTGGAAGTCGGACGCGGCTGAACGCCCTTCGTTCGATGTGATCGTGGCTCGACTGGAGCAGATGTTGCTGGATTTAGGTGCCAGTATCGACCTTCCTCCAACTTTCCAGGGAGGTTATCACCAGGCTGGGGTGGCAACAACCCCGACGCTGTTGTGAGACTGTCTACTGAGACGCCTGCTTGGTAATTTTGCGACACGATAGTACGTGCTCATATTATAGCAATCTCATAGAGAAGCAATCCGAACACTTGACGAGGCAGGTACCGATGAGATAATAGCCGAGTAGGCCCTAATCCGAATCTTGTACTATTGCGATTGGCTGAAAACAGTTCGTTGAGGCTCTCGAGATGACGGGGCTGTATATGCTGACGCTTGATATCGTGGCGTTATTTGGCTTTCTGTGCGCTTTGCTGAACGTCCTGCTGCCGCTTCTGGTCTTTATGCTGCGCTTGTTGCTGGTGAATGTGCCTCAGGGGTGGCAGAATTGGCTACTGCATCGTGCTCAACAGCGTGAGCTGCAGCGGCTTCAGTCTCGCGTCGACGCCTTGATTGTAAAAAAGCAAATGGTGAGTGTATCGTGGTCGCTGTTGGGTACTTTAATGGTGACTTTCATTTCTTGATGTGCAGCAGGAGCAGCAGACTCGACGGCGTTTACGAGCTCCAAGTGCTGAGAAGAGACGGATGGATTAGTCAACGCCATTAAAAGTGACTGTGACAAGCGCTTTTGGATTGACTTGGTTCATTGTGACGTAGATGGTGAAGGGAGGAAAATGAGTAGAAGAAGAAGCGGATGAGCAGCTTTTAACCAAACGTCATTGACTCTTGGTACACTCGATCGACTGTCAACCACCGAGGTAGCTATCTGCGATCACTTCCGAACGAGGCGCGAGTCCTTATCCCAATATGGTGTTATTGTACTAACACGCATAAGGACGTGGAGAGGTGAAGATTGCGTGGGTGTGCCATTGTGATGCAGGAGAAGCACTATTATGTCAGTGGGGTGTCCTGCTAGGTTCAAACCTGGTTCAGTCGCGAATTTTACTTCCTGGGTGGACACATGAGCGGCAGTTTATGCGATGCGGTTCTTGTGCTGGTGTGTGGCCTACCAGCTGCTGGGAAGACGACACTAGTGAAGCAGCTGGTGGCAAGTGGCAATACCTCATCGAGGTTGTATGAACGACTATCCCTCGACGACCTCTATGAGCAACAAGCGATCGATGACGGGATCAGCAAGCCGGCCGAATTTGATCCTAACATATGGAAAGCGAGTCAACACGAAATGGTGCTGCGAGTACGCAATCGTTTGATCGAGAACGCATCGGCTGCGAGAGGCGAGTCGAGGATTCAGCTCGTGCTGCTCGTTGACGACAACTTTCCCTATCGCAGCCAGCGCAAGCGCTATTTCCATCTCGCCACTGAGCGTACGGCCTTCCCTGTCCACTGGATTTAGTAGCTATACTGTCACTGACATGTCACTGGTGACACGTAGTGCACTGCGGCTTTGGTGTTTTGTACATGAACGTTGCGGTGGCAAATTGCCGTGCGCGGAATGCTGATCGAGCCAAGACTGGTGATGCTGGCGCGCAAATTGCTGACGAGGTATTTGAGCGGATGGTGGCAGTTTTCGAGGCACCGAACGGCCGTCAAAGTCCATGGGAGGTGAACACGAACGAGGTGAAAGAAGTGGGCGACGGCTATGGAATTGGAGATGCCATGAACGCCTTGATCGAGCGGGCAGACCACGAACTTAAAAGACGTCACCTACTGCAGATGAAGGTGCGAAGGGGTTCAGCTCAGCAGGTGGGTCTCTACTAGCGCTCAAGCTGACCATTTGGCTGACACTTCGTACAATTTGTAGCTCTGTGATCGCCTTTCAACGCAGCAAAATGTGCTCCACCGCGTTGACTTACGACTGCGTCAGTGGATATCGGCTCAACTTCTGGACGGGGCGACATTACCAGCAGGGATGTCAAAGTCGCAATTTGCTGGCCAACTGAATCGGCGCCGTAAATGTTATCTCGCGTCGATAAAGCACTCATACGGCAATACTCTAGATCGCCTACAAAACGGGTCTGAGGAGGAGATGCTGATCTCGCTGGTACTCCAATTCCAGCATCAAAACTAGTGTCAACGATGTGGATGGCTTGGATGTCAAAGTACTTCTTCGTGCGACGTTCACTTGGCGAGGGTGTGTTTCAGCTCATAGTCTTAATCGGGAGAACGACATTGTATGTGAAGGCTCCAACTTACGTTGATTTTTTCTCAAATGAGCGTAATCGTGTCGAAGTACTTGTGCTATAAGCAAAACAAGTTGCGGTACGCAATGCTGTCCGTGGGTTGATCAGACGACAGTCCTCCAACGTCATGGACTCGAGCTCGACAACGCCTCGCGACGGGTCGCACGTCGCTTCGCTAGAACCAACAGAGTTGCTGCGTAAAGCGTTCTTCAAGGCGTTTGTACAACTTGAACTCAGAGTGCCACTTGTGCTGTCCTCAAATGGTCAAAGCAATAGCCGATTCGGGGATCTTCGGTGCGGCAGCTACCAGCTACGATGCCAGAGACATCACAATCGTTTACCTAAAGTTATGGCGAGACCTGGCTGTCTTCGCACATCAGATTGCACTCGGCTTTTTGAAGTAGTCGACGACGATACTTAGCAGCACATCATCCGTCGGACCGAAAAACAGTGCACGTCCCATTTTCGCAGACCTTCGAGATGCAGTTCACGCATTGGTTATGTTGGGATGGCTGCAATGTAGGATGGAACCTGCAGTGTAGGTCTGGGTTTATAAAGAGCAACATCAATTTGATTG
This sequence comes from Hyaloperonospora arabidopsidis Emoy2, assembly GCA_000173235.2. Taxonomy (NCBI): domain Eukaryota; phylum Oomycota; class Peronosporomycetes; order Peronosporales; family Peronosporaceae; genus Hyaloperonospora; species Hyaloperonospora arabidopsidis. The sequence continues at coordinate 45,619 of JH598062.1, forward strand.
GGTTTTGTCGGCTTCGTGGTTTATCGAAGCGTTAAGGACTCAACACTCAACTACTTGTCGATATAATAATGAAATGCACAAGGATGACCACATGACACGTGATACTGGTACCGACAACGGACCCTGCAGATAATGGGCTGACGATAGCCAAACGAATGTGGGCTAGAGTCTTCGGAAAATATTGACCTATGCGTTGTTAGCGCCACCTCCAATATAGAGCCCCGTATACCGAAATGTGCTGAAATATAATGATGTATGTCACGCATGTAGTCCTGGTGTTCTTCATATTCAAGAAAGTAAGTCGGCGCACATGCGATGGAACCCCATTCGACCACGAGTTTGTCAATCATTTCTGCATTTTTCTAATTTCTGCAAATAGATCATCACTTGTATTGCTGGCGCTAAAACGTGCTTTTTAACAATCGCTAGGAACGCACTTATTATGTCGCGTAAATGACCCAGCCCTAACCGTTGTAGTGATACTTTTGCTCATGCCGGTTACGAACAGAGCCGGGCGGATCGAAAAATGCCGATGCAATTACTTTGACACGGTTCGTCCTGATGCTCTCGCGTCTGCGTCGCCTCGCCTTGTGCCGGCCGCCAATCTTCACGTCCAGGAGCTTCTCGCTTCCTTCCAATGTTCCAAAAGCGACGGATGCTGAAGTGCGCGTGCGTTACGCTCCAAGTCCCACCGGCTTTCTGCACCTCGGCGGTTTACGCACGGCGCTGTTTAATTATTTATTTGCCAAGAGCTGCGGCGGGCAGTTCATCCTGCGCATTGAAGACACGGATAAAGTATACAAACTTACTGAGATTCTGTATAGTCGGCCTATATAAATTTATTGTTGATATATTGGTGTAGACGCGGCAGGTCGAAGGATCAATGGAAGCGCTCGTGGACAGTCTCAAGTGGTGTGGCGTCATGGAGGATGAGGGTACGTGCAGCTGATGCTCTTGCTCCAATTTTAATGTGTGAAGATCTGATGACGGTGACGGTGTGGGTTGTTGGTGCTGTAGGCCCTATCGTTGGAGGTTCGTACGGTCCGTACATCCAGTCACAGAGACTGCCGATCTACAAGGAGGCAGCTGAGAGGCTGATTGAGGTGACCAGGATTTTCATTTGACCACTTTTTTCGTACCTTGTGTATAACTGACTTCACTTTTTGGTGTAGAGTGGACATGCCTACCGTTGCTTTTGCACTAGTGAACGTCTACAGAAGCTGCGAGAGTCGCAGATTCGTCATGGTGAGGCGACGATGTACGACCGAGCGTGTCTTGGTCTGAATGAGAAGGAGGTGGCAGAACGAGTATCACACGGCGAGCCGCACACTATTCGACTGCGAATCCCACCGGGCAAGACGGCCGTTAAAGACTTGCTGCGTGGATACATTCAGTTCGACCATGCTGGCATCGATGATCAGGTCTTGATGAAGAGCGATGGCTATCCAACGTATCACCTGGCCAATGTTGTGGATGACCATGCCATGCGTATCACCCACGTGATTCGTGGCGAGGAATGGCTTCCGTCGACACCAAAGCATGTCATTTTGTACAAGGCATTGGGCTACGAGGCTCCCGCTGTAAGTAGCATGTCAGGCTTCCGCCGTGTTTCCACTAACAATATAATGACACCTATGTCAAGTGGGCACATTTAGGCCTCCTACTGAATGAAGACCGCTCTAAGCTGTCCAAGCGTCAGGGAGACGTCGCTGTCGAAGACTTCCGAGTTAGCTTTCTCTGTCGTAGCTCCTTTGCAATGAGACTACCCTATTGACTCTCGATGAATTCGTGTGTACAGGACAAGG
>JH598062.1:47670-82834 GCA_000173235.2 Hyaloperonospora arabidopsidis Emoy2
TGTATAGTAGCAAGTCAGGCATGCTGCTGTGTGTCCTCTAACAATATAATGACACGTACGTCAAGTGGACACATTTAGGCTTCTTGAGAACGATGAACGCTATAAGTTGTACAAGTGTCAGGGAGCAGTCGCTGTCGAAGACTCCGAGTAAGCTATGTCCGTCGTAGCTTCTGTACAATGAGACTACCTCAAAGACTCTCGATGAATTCGTGTGTACAGGACAAGGGTTTTCTACCAAGTGGTCTCGTGAACTTTGTCGTTCTATTGGGTTGGAACCCTGCTGATGGAAACAATCAGGAAATATTCCAGATGAAAGAGCTGGAAAAGCATGTACGAAAAGCTATGTGTTTTTCGTACGAATGGCCTTTGTAAATGTTTGCGATGTAATCGCTTGATGAACTAGTTCTCGCTCAAGCACGTGAACAAAGCAGGCTCGGTTGTGAATGTGGATCGTCTTCGTTGGATTAACTCTCGTCATGTGAGAGCTCTGTTTGCGGAGGAGCTAGCAACGGACGAGCACAAAATGGCTGTTGTGAACGATGTCTTGCCGATTATTGATTCCACGCTCAAAGAAGCAGGCTTGCCCTCCTTCCCAAGCGATATCATTGACAAACTTGGTTTTGACTACGTATGGCGAGCGATGGATCTGATGAAGGTGAGTCACAACTCAAGCAGGTCATAGCCCAAGTTGTACGAGTATAACTGTCTTTAATGTTTCTTTGCTCGTTTGACTTTTCCTAGGAACGAGTGAGTGCACTTCCTGAGTTCGCTCCCCTATGCGCTCCTTTCTTTATGGATCCTGACCTTAGTTCCTCCGTGGCACGACACATGAAAGCCACCTACATCGATGAATTAACAGCTGACATGATAGCTGAAGTGTGGTCAAACCTGCGCGACCTCTCTGATGAAAAATTTACACCGGTGCGACATTGTGTATTCATAACAATTGGCTCACTGCTTCGATTGACCAGATTGACTTGTTGCAGGATTGCATCACCAAGAGCATCAAAGCTGTTGCAAACAGTCGGAAACTCGGGCTGAAAAAGTGCGTTGCTTTGCAAAAGTGAATTATGTTGTACGCTCACGTCTACCTTGTGCTTGATGTTGGTGCGCGCAGGGTGCTGATGCCGATTCGTTATTATCTTACGGGCATGGATGTTGGTGCTGGACTTGGTGACACCATTGAGCTGCTAGGCCGTGAAACGGTGCTTCGACGTCTGAAGTTCGAGTAAAGCATCGCAGAAGCTGTGGCTTTCAATGATGAACTCCTCCCGATAGAGAACAACTCGATTGTTGTAGAAGATATTAAGCTGTTGGCTCCGCAGACACGAGGTTTACAATTTGAGACGGGAAGTGCTAACAAACTCGGTCTTTGATCAGCCGACCTGGCACTTTGCGTACTACCTGAGTGGTATACTCTTCCTGTCTTCACATGCTCCACCACGTCGCTGTGAATGTTTCGTGACAAAAGCTAAGACAGCTTCTCTGCAATACAATTCTACCCGATCTCTGATACTGGTGCGACTTTCCTTTCTTGCGTAGCTTTTTCCATGCTACAGCTGTCCACCATTCGCCTTCCCATCACTGTCGAAACGCAGCAATCTTGTGCTCTCGAGCACCAAGCGTGAGCTAAATTTCACGCCATTTTCCATGTGGCTGCATGCATCAGGTTGATGTCACACTCAGCTTTTTTTGGCCTGTACTTGTCTCTATTGCAATTTATGCTCCTCACATCGCCTAATAGTTTGTGCGTCTGACCGCGTTCATTTCGCAGTACGCTAACAATGGACAGCCATGTCGTTACATCACTTGCAGACCAACAGATCTAGACGCCCGTCGACGTGTACCCGACCAACGCAGGCTAAAGTCGCGCCAAGTTTGCTGTACGGATCGTCAAGACTTGTATTTTAGCACTTGACAAACGTGTCTGGTGTCTCACTCGCCTTGATTTGCTTGAACCGACCACTTAATCGCTCGGATAATGCGCATGAATCGATGCACAAACTGCACGAAACGTGTGAAACCTTCAGCCACGAAAGTTGCAGCTACGGCTGACCTGTAGAGCCGTCCAGAAACTCAAGGTGCGAAGCCTTGGGCTCGAGATGCCATTCTTTGCGGATTTGTTCATCGTTCCAGAACTTGGTGAGGTGACGCTGACCCGAGTCGCACAAAACTGTGACGATGGTGCGGCCCGGTCCGAGTTTGCGAGCGGCGCGCACTGCTGCCACGCAATTAAGACTGCTCGAGCTGCCCACGAAGATGCCTTCTTCACGCAGCAGGAAGCGAGACATCTCAACCATCTCCTGGTCTGTCACCGTGAAAGCGTCATCGATCTTGGCGAGCATGAAATTCTTCGTCAAGCGATCAATGCCAACGCCTTCAGCGATTGTATCATACCTGCAGTAAATACGGGAAAGATATCCAGAGCAAGTCTATAAAAACTGCATAGGTTACTCACGAGTAGGCTATTGTTCGTACCGGTGGCGACGCACTTTGGTCTCAGCCTGCTGGGGAGCAAAACACACGTTGTTTCGAACCTGAATCGATGAGTTAATATGACAGGTCGCATATCGCTGCCAAACTGTGAGTACGAGAAATTACCTTATTGTACAAACTGGAGCCCGGCGGGTCAGCAAGAAATACTTGCACATCCGGATTTTGCTCCTTCAAGTAAGCTGATGTGCCCGCAATAGTGCCTCCAGTCCCTTCAAGTATATCACAAGACGCATACGAAATAATGCGTAAACGGTTACCAAGACATCATCAATCAACAACACTTACCAGCAGCCATCACAAAGGCGTCCACAGTCCCATTCGTCTGACGCCAAATTTCGGGCCCGGTTGTGGAATAGTGGCTGTCAAAGTTCGCTGTGTTCTCAAACTGATCAGTGAAGTATCCTCCTGGAGCATCACCGAACCACACCTATTTTACACTATCTGTAGGCGTTATAGAAATTCGAGTCTTACCTTGTGTTTTACGTGCCAAACGCTTGGCTTCATTAACGTAATGCTTAGCATTCACTATGGACGCCGGCTTCACCAGCACAACCTCAGCACCAAATTGCGACAGGAGTCGACTCTTCTCCTTAGCTTGGTCATCAGGCATCACAATAACGCATCTATAGCCTCGTGCTGACAGCGAAAACATCGTGTGTCAACGTTACTACAAACTCATCATCAACCACTTCAAGCAGAGTAATAAAGCCAACCTCGTGCCATTAGCGACAGACTAATGCCTGTGCTTCCCGAAGTTCCTTCTACAATCGTCCCTCCCTCTTTCAGAAGACCTCGGCGCTCAGCATCCTCCACAATTTTCTTTGCCACGCGATCCTTTGAACTTCCACCCGGATTCAAGAATTCGGCCTTCGCCTAGCGACACCAAGAGATAGCCCAAGTACTCGTAAATAAATGACACCATCAATCAACCTCCTTAGAAAAAGAAGCAGTTGATTATCCAGTCCACAGGACGTACAAGTATAGTACAGCCTGTGGCCCTCGACAAACTGGTCAGTTCCACGAGTGGCGTGTTGCCTATCAGACCTGGAAACCCAGCCAAAATCTGGTTCTTTTTGAATGTAGTGTGGTCAAATTGGTCCCAATATCCACCAGCGCTCACTACCAGCTCCACGAGCTTCCAAAGAGACAGCGACGTCATAGTGATACAGAGACTCCATCGCCACAGCGACGCTGTAGAAGCTGCTCCACTTTCCATGCAACGTTTCTATTGTGATGCAATCAACAGTTCCCACGAATTTTATTGTCCAATCAAACCGTTGAAATCTCCATCTGCGACATCGCAACTCCCGCTGTGATGTTTGGGGGGGATGCGAATTGAGCCGTTACTATCCCGCGCGTCCCGCACACATCCCGCAATCTATAATTATCCGACTAAACATAACGTCGAGAATCTATTAATTTTCTATCAGCATTAGTTTTTGGTGATCAAGAAACGTAAATCGAAAGGTTTTTTGATATGAATACATTGTCAAATTCAGCCTCATGGCATAATTTGACCTTTCTGCCAAGGCACTTGAGATGTTTGTAAAGACAATTTGTTTGCCCCCAGCGACGAACCAATGGACAAACTTACTCTACCGGGGGACCGCAACTTTACTCTTTGGTGAAGGTGATTTCTTTTGGTAGTTATTCGATTGCTCAAAAGCCTGGTCAAAAAGGTTTTACTATCTCACCAAACGTTACGATCGATTTCCAGCGATTGCATCAATTAAAGATTCCATGCTTCATGAGGTCGCTAATCATTGGGACTCAACCGCATCGATGTTGATGCGTGTGGTCAGTCTTCGTAGTTCCGTTGCCACCACGTTTGAGAAGATCCTCGCTCGCATAAGTACGCCATCAGCGGCACCGATTATAATCCAGTGGAACAGGCATTCCGTTTCTTTACTTGTTGTATCAGGTAAGCATTGATCACATTGCGACTTATTAAACGATTTTACTATTATTACCATTCTTTGGTACCCTTAGCGCATATGGAGGCGCTCATGTGTATGCTAATCTGGTTATTTTAAAATATATGTAGGTCAAAATGTTTTAATTATCTCGTCCCGCATGATACTGCAGGTATCCCGTCCTGCACGGCATGAGACGTGGAATAGGCCAATCCCGCCCCATCCTTCGCGGGACGGCCCTAGTAACAGACGATCTGTCCTTCCACCATTGAAATAAAGTTTGTCAACATCCAGTTCAACGACTTATCTCAACCGATTGCAATCAAATTGTATGATACCCACTACTCGTGATCATGTCATCACACCGGTAAACTGTCATTATCATTGCCCCTTAAATGATATAATTTCTAAGGTTTCTTTGGAGGTTGTTCTTAGCTCATACGTTACCGTATCGTTTTTTACTTGGATCGAGTTTGCCAGCAGTGGACTTTAGCTGCTAAGCTTGGTGATAGCTGTCTGCAATCCTCTGCAGTGTGGAACGTCAAGCCCGAGCGCTGCGACCTCTCTGTCAAACAAATAACGATCATTGATGGCAATTCAGATCATTACCACCCAGATTGTTTTACCCATTGACACTTACCGCTGAACCTCCTCGAGATCGAGTAGCAGCTGCATGCGCATCTTCTCTGTGTCAGCAACGGCGGCCACCGATGAACTGGTCCCAGACTGTCGCTGCAGTTTTCGATTTTTAAGCGATTCTTCAAGTTCCAATGCTGATCGCAGCAGCTCCGACGACAAAGTCGAGTACACGGCAACTAGATCCTCCACAATGGCCTGCAGCAGCTCCTGGCGTTTATCCTTATCAAAATAAGCACCCCACTTCTCAATAAACTCTTGTATCGGTCTGCAGATCAACAAAATATACACGAGTGAGCGCTTGCTGTCGTCGTGAGTAACATGCTAACGCGAAAGACGGGTTGTACCGAGTAATATTAGGTACGTATGTTGAGGGAGTCGTAGGTGAAGGCTTGTTTGTCATCTGATACTGGCCTTTTACCGTGCTGTTGTAATAACACTAAAGGTGAGCATTAATCCATTATCTGCAATCGTTATCTCGCACAGACGTACCGGATTGCTGGAAAAACCTTCTTGCAATCTGTAGCTACCGTTGTTACAGCAGTAGACCAGCAACTTGCCTCTAGCTCGGCTAGCGATGTGAGCGGCTACAGCAACGAAAAAGAAGCGTATTCAACCTGAGTCGGGACCAGCAAAAAGAATATGGTGACAGCTTAAAACCTCGTGGAAAAGTGTGGTAACGAAGACTTGACTATCGTCTGTGAAAGCGTCTACGTAATTCGTCACAACTGCAAAAAGGTCCAGAGAAATCTGTACATCGCACATGAGCAACGAAACATAAATCGTGGTGCAATGATTTGCCTCTGTACGCATTCGCCACTTACCATCTTGTGAAGCACGTGGAAGTCGCTTCCAGCATACAACAAGTCTTCCTCCGTGGTCAGGAAATGAAGCGGCGCAGCACCAAAGTCTACCTTTAATTTACTATTCAGCACCTCGACTGCGTTCAGTAATGGCTCCTTCCAGAGGCTGATATAATACGCGAGAAGCTGCAAACAAAGTTTGCAAAAGTTAGAGAGTAGTGGTGCTAAGAAGGCACGTTCACTCCAGCAGTCTTGAACTGCTGTCCACAAACATCTCGAGTTTTCGTAAACCAGCGCCAATTCGTTGGTGGGGGCAGAGGTGGCACCGTTTGCTGAACTTGATCCGGCTGGTTCGTCACGCTTCACACCAAAAGAATTCTCAAGGCTCGAAGCGAATTGCGTCGCCCGGAGCTGAAAGTACACGTCAAGATTCCACTTTTCCTTGAACTCCACAACACTCTCATGGGACCTAAAGCGACTCTTCAATGCTTCGCTTTTGCAGAAACGACCTTCGATTTCAGCCAAAAAATGCATACTGGTCGTGTAATTTTTGTGGAAACGATCGGGGTCGGCTGCCTGGAAGATGACGCTGAATTTCGTCGACAACACTTCTTGCAGAGGCTTCCAGATTGCGTTCCCCAGTATGTCAACCGAGCATTTAATCTCACCCTGACAGACAGACAAGGCGAGTGTGCCCGCGAACTTGCTGGTAATAAAATCCAAGATGGACTCAAAAATCTGTGGCAGGCCCTCGCACGATCCGCGAACCCTACCGTCTAATTTTCCGCGCGTAAGATTTTCCTCCGCAAACGGCTTGACAAGCAAACGACCTATCATTTCTTCGGGAATGTGGCTTTTGTCTAGTAGTACGTATGCTCTCAGCAAATAACCCAATGACAGTTTGCTAATGGTATGATCGCGGTTGTAAAACGTATCGGGTAAAATCTCAGTCGCGAGCTCCGTTTCAAGGAGACGAAGCAGCGTCTCTTCAACGACTGCAAGACGCTTTTCTTCTTTCTATACAACGCACACTAAGAATGAGATACACAATATAAGGCAAACATCGATCCGACCACATCTGCTACCTGAATTTCGGCGAGGTGTGTGCCGTTCATAAACTCCAGGTCCAGCTGCACAAAAATCTGCGCTGCGCGCTCTAATTTCGCACAACCTTCCGCAGCACTGGCTGCATGGAGCCGTTTCTTGAATCGGTCAAAGTTCTCGAAATCATCATCAGATTCTTCGTCGACATCGATAGGTCTGTCTTCACCCAAACCTGGCTCCAGCATGTCGTCATCGCCATCGTCTAGCGACTCAATCTCCAGTAAGTCTTCCAACAGTAGCATTTTGTCCAGAATGTTAATACTCAGCTCCAGATTCTTCTCCTGCTGATGCAGATCATTTGCAGTCTGCAGTTGAGTCTGGATCTTGTTCTCTAAGGCGCTCTACAGCTCGCTCAAGCATACAAAGGTCAGGCCTCGCTGCTCTTCATCGGATCTGAACCATCAACAACGCACCACAGCTCGCTGCACTTCTTCCACGCGCTCAAGGACCGCCTGAATCGGAGCACGAACGCTTGAGACAGCCTCGTCTACGCCCTTGAGCTTGGACGAGAGCTGCAAGAACTCGGCGTAGTCTTCGTTGATAATGGCCACGAGCTGGTTCTCAAGCGCCTTCTGGAACTGCCTCAGGTCCTCATCAATTGTACCCATGGGCCATCGTGCACGACAGTCCTCCAGGAACTCCGCTACATCGAAGGGTTCCACCGAAAATGCCTCTTCATCGAAGCAGAATCGACCGAGCACCATCGTGTGTTTTGGTGCTACCCAAACTAAAAATCGGTCGTGGAATCCAAATGGAAGTACCCAAAAATTGCGAACGGAGGTACCCAATCAAAAACGGCCATCTGAAATCCATTTGAAGCTTAGGTCACGTAGTGGTGACTCTTCGTCTCGTCGCTATGGAAATGATGGACGCAAGTCGACGCGTTCAGTCCACGCTGCACCAGTGTCTAGATAAGGACCCATCGCGGTGCGAGTGACAGAGTATATCCCGCTTGAATTGAACGAATCAGGAAAACTAACGCGCCAACGTGGATATCTGTCTGTTCTTGTATTGCTGTCTCTGTCCCCAGCTTAACGACATTTCCGGTGCCTGGTTTCTCGGCCTCTACATATGAGGTTAGTGATAATGTTAGACTGGGTACATGTACCAGTCAACACGTCGATGCCGTCGCTGCAAAGAGACTGACTGCGCATGGTGAGGGATTGATAGGCGCCGGACGATGTTACGGAAGACACAAACGCCTTGAAGTCTGTGGCTGGTACAGTACCATAAGTTGATATGGTATTGGACACTGTGCATTGAATTTACACACCGTTTCTGATCTGGTTAGCATCACTAATCAAGATAGGGCCATCGCTTACAACGGTCAGCAACCAGTACTGGATGCCGGACCGCCTCTGTAAGGTGAGATAAGCGTTACCGAGAGATAACCTGCCGCATTTTTCAAACTTATCTTTTGGTATTTAAAATAACAGTATGGTTCTGACTTACCCTTGCAACAGGTGTGTTACGACTGTTCTGCTGCGTTTTCACTGTTCCGGCGGCGTCACCACTGCCGCCTGTGCGGACAAATTTTCTGCCACGAGTGCAGCAACTCATTTATAGACGGTACATCTCACGGATTCCCAGGTGCCATTCGAGTGTGTAAGTTTTGCGTCCGACTTAACGACGCTGCTAGCCGCAAGGCGAAACTGAGAGAAAATGGTCACATAGCTGATGGCATAAGTGAACTCAAGACAGCAGAAAAGGTCATCCTTCATCGTTTTGACGACTCATCCTGCCGACTGAGTGGTGACTACAGCTGTGTAAAGACGTCACCTTTCGTGTTTGGCCCACCGGCTGACCCGAACGAGGTACGGATGCCATTGACGTCACTTGTCAACTCGAACCCAAGTGATTCCATAAGAGTAGACCAAGAAATGGACCCGAGAAGCCGTACAACAGCAACCGCCGACTTGTTCGAAGGACCTGATACTCTAGGCACGCAGGAGCAGTTCCATTCAGGAACTCAAAGTAGGAGGAGGCGTTCTAGCGTGGAACTGCTGAGTGCAATCGAGAGCGGAGGATTGGATGCTAAAGTGCCTTTCCACAAGTGGCCAAATAAAGCAATATCTGAACCAGATGTTCTAACTGCACCTGAAGAGACTCAGCAAGAACTCGGTACAGAAAAAAGCGACAACCTCTCCAGACAGCGGGACATCGCCTTGGATGCAAACATGGTAAGGAGAAGCGCCCATTAGTGAATATAGCTTTACCACTCATATTTTTTGTGGCGTTTGCAATGCAGCACAGGGCCTATGATCGGATTCGTGATGGCATCATGCATTCAACTTCATTGGTATGGAATAACTTGTCGGAGTATGAATCAATTGAACTAAATGGTTTGGTGGAGACCTTGAAAGACATGGCTTTTATTGTGACGGGTCACATGCTTTATAGTATGAAGTTCCGTTCGATACGTGGCTTCAACTACGCCAGCCTTGTAAAAGTGAAAAGCATTGCAAGAACTGCGAGTATGCTGGACAAGATGAATCCAAGTTACGATTTTAAGTGGCTGGCTGGAACTGTGTGTCACAAGCATCTGAGTCATAAGCAAATGGCGCGCGAAGTCACCAACCCTCGTATCTTATTGTTTTCCTGTGGGATCAGCTATGACCGGTCAAATAGCGCTGGACGTATGAGCTCCTTGGATACGCTGCTAGAGCAAGAAAAAGGTTACATGGCCATTTTGGTGGAAAAGATATCGGCGCTGGAGCCGGATGTAATTTTTGTAGAAAACGCTGTATCCAGGCACGCTCAAGAGCTGCTATATGAACGCCGCATATCGATTGTTCTCAACGTTAAGAAGGAAATACTTTACCGGATCGCTCGCCATACTGGAGCTAAGGTTCTGACTTCTGTGGATCATGTGGACAGGATCAATCCAGAAAAGGCCATCGGCAGCTGCCGGTCCTTTACGGTGAAGTCAGTTCCGAAAGTTTTGGACGAGGGAAGAGCAAACAAGACGTTGCAGACGCTTGCTAGCGTGTTTACGAAAACAGCTGCGGCATCTAATCGTCTGCAAACGGACACATACCTGTACGTCGACGGATGTGACCCGCTGAACGGTTGCACAGTGCTGATAACTGGTCCCTCAAAGCAGGCTTTGCGCCTGCTGAAGCGTCTTACTCGTGATGTGCTGTCAATGACATACCACCTGCTATTGGAAGCTCATGTGCTATCGGATTTGGAGTTGAGCAATAACACGCAGATGCCATGGAAGGGAGGTGCGGAACTTGTTGATGAAGAGTGTGCTACCTGGTGCACGACGTCCACATTACGTGTTCATGACCCTGGATCCTTGAACCCTCTTTATCGTCAATGTGTTGAAGCCAAGCACCTTCGCATTTTAGCTTGCTCAGATGATGATGTATCGTTCGGCAATTTTCTTGACCAAGAATTGACAGCCCTCTCCCTAAAATGCCAGGTTCGTACCGACCTGTATATATGTACACCTTAGACGACTGACATGCGACAACTGTGCTAATACGTCATCTCAGAATGTTAAGTGCAATCGTTTGATGGCGGATCACGTTCACGTGTTTAGCTGTCGGACAGGAACTATAACGATTTCGTTCGAAAACCTGCCAGAAAAAAACAGACCACCATTTTCGTTGACAAAAATGAGCCACGGAAGTTTCAGTAAGGTGGCCGACAAATCGTTTGGCTCATTTGACGAGCTTTCACGTACGATGGGTTCCACCAGCCTGCCGCTGTTGATGACACCTCGTTCCACTTTTCATACATCCAGAAGCGGCGACGAAGCTGAAATAAAGGTGCAGAACGGGTATCCAACATTGACTTTCTCGCGCTGGTGTCGTGAGTGCGATAGTGTGGTTACGCCTTTTGCGCCACTGGCGAAGTACGTGTACAAATACTCGTTTGCACGATTCTTGGAAGTTCTATTCTCGGAAGCGGAACGATCGTTTCTACCACGATCATCGAGCCCAACGTGCGCACACACCTCGAAGGAATCACACGTGCTTTTTTTCAATATCGACAAGTCTGTGGCACGCTTTGATTTCTCGAAGCAAGTGTCGCTTCGTCTGGACCGCACAAATTTCAAGCACGACAACCGCACTCCTCATACCAAGCCATCATTTGCTCAATGCGAGCACATGGTTGCGAAGAAGGAAGTTGTGACTCGTCTCGAAACGCTAAAGAAGCTGCTAGACTTGCTAATCAGTACCTTTAAAGAGAAGGTTCAGGGAATTAATCGAGCGGTAAAAGCGTTTGAGAACAACTATTTAGGTCATCATACGCGAATTATCCTCGAGGCTGTGTGCATTGCTAAAATTGTAAGAAGCGGTGACGCAGTTTTCTCACATAGGTTGGCGCTAGTCGGTGGAAGCCTTGTGGACGCATTGAGTGCTTGCGATGCTTTCCAACGGGCACTGTACTTGATGGCATGCAAATGGATTACCTGCATGCTGTGCCTTCGCGACTCAATTGAGAAAAACCTTACGACGGAGGTGGCCTCGGTATCGTCACGCAGTAAGTCGTTTACGCCCGGAGAGTTTGTGCTTCTTTCTCCTACCCTTTTGTCACCTACCAGACTCCCACGGATGGCAAAAGCATCAACCCTGCCGCCCAGGACCATAGATACAGAGTCTAATGGTGGTAAAGGCGCTGATTTGCTAATTCGTGGAAGGAGTACTGGAGCTCTAGATTCTACGCCTGCGTCTGAATCGATCACAGATACACTGCTGCTATCATCTTCATCAACTTTTGCGACAGTTGGAACGTCGATGAGACCAACGGTACCTTTACCAGATGCTTCTACCAATGAAGAAGAGGAAGAAGAGGTGCGTACGTAGTAGATAGCCAAAGTGACGTCAAGGTTGCTCAAAGTATTAACATCGTATTATTTTCCAGGGTGGATGGAAAAAGGCTTTGTGGGATCTCCACCGCGTTCTCGGTCAAACCGAACCAGGAAGTGAATTGAGTATTGACTTTCCTGAAGCACTCACTGCCGGCCACCCGAGCCTCCCGAATCGGTCCAAGTCTCTAGTAGTTCTTGTCGATGAGGCGAAACCCATTACGAACGTTGCATATGCTTTATCAACTACTTCGTACGAAGAGGAGCTGGACGGGTGGAAAATACGCATGCATGGGGAAACGGTTGGGTCAGTTGCTGCGCACAAACAACGAAAAATGGATGCTGCAAGCGCAACGTCCATGAACGTGTCTCGAGCGGCGCTCGAAACGCCGTTGAACGCGCCATTTAAATTCGAAGTAGAAGAAATGCCATTACACATGTCGCTTTTCTCCAGCAAGATGTCGTCGCCATTATTGAACACACGATGGGAATTCTCATCGATTGTACACTACCCACTCCAAGTATGTACATGATGCATGTCATTTTATGAGCTCGATGTACTAATGCGGCTTTGTGTATCCGGATACTTAGTTTCAGGTTCTTCGAGAATTATTTTATGGGAATCACCCGGGCTATGTATTCTCGATAGCACACGTGGCAAGCTGGGATGCGAATGGAGGTAAATCGGGTGCCTCGTTCTACCGAACACTGGATGGCCGCTTTGTTGTCAAGCACATTTCATCGATTGAAATGCAGGTATGAGTGCATATGACCTGCGGTCTTGACGTTAACACTCACCAATACCGTCATTTTGTTGCGAATATGTTTAGAGCTTCCTGAACTGTCTACCTGAATACTTCACGTACGTGGCGAGTATTTACTTCGACGGCCGAGCAAGCCTGTTGTCGAAAACCGTCGGGCTCTACCAGACGACCATATCCCGCAAAGATACCGGCGAAAAAGCGGTGTACTACATCTGTGTCATGGAAAACATCTTCTACCAAAAGCAGCTTACACAGGTCTTTGATCTCAAAGGGAGCGCTCGGAATCGATTCGCTAAACCGCAACCAAACCCAGAAGATTTCCGAAATGGCAGTCGTGTCCTTCTTGATGGCAACTTCTTGGAAGTCACAAGAGGCCGTCCAATGGCGGTACTCGCGGAGGATCATCGGTATATCTTAGAAGCAGTGCAGAATGATACTGCTTTTCTTAACTCCATCCGAATCGTGGACTACTCAATGGTTGTGGGTCTAGGACATCGACCCGACGATACAGGAGAGGAGAAAAATCTGTCTGACATGACTGTCGGTATTATCGACTACTTCCGACAATTTGATCTGATCAAGCGTGTCGAGAGTGTTGGAAAGTCTGTCAGTATGATTGCTGGACAATCCTCTCCAACAATCATCGAGCCGATTCTTTACGGAAATCGATTCCAAGCTGCAATACGCCGGTACTTTATGCCTGTATCCCCAATTTCGTCTGGCACCAACGACGATATCAAAGAATAGATGAACATTGGAATGATGTGGAATCCTCAAATGAGACACGCCGAGAGTGGGTCGATTCGTCGGTCTACAATGGGATATGCAACATGGAGGTGGTACTTGTTGCATTGGATGTACACTTGAGCATGCGAAAGTAGCACTCGCCACGAAACTGAATGCGTTTCAGCGGGCCTCGAATGATGTAATGATATTGGCTGATTCTTCTTCGTTGCGCTCACGCATTGCTGTAAGTACCTGGATGGACAAAAGTTTTTTCCGCTATCGTCGTTGCAATTGTGTTGTGTTATCACGTCACCGTGACAGGAAATTACACATTTTCTGCTACAATAATAGCTAACAAGTTAACCGCATGGGCCACATGTTTCGCAAGAGCGAGATAATAATATCCGCTGATGTTCCGACACTTATTGCCAAGCAACGCGTTGACGATACACCATGAATTGTACGCTAGTTGCCTGTGAGCAAAGACTTGACCGCGCAGAATTCCACCGTAAGTCCAATTAAATAAAGACGAAAAGCCGATCTGTCGAGAGCGAGGAGCAATCAAAGTAGGTGCTGTATAGTCCTGATCATTTCAGAGTTCTCCACGCGAGACGGTAGACCGCGCGACATAGAAACAAGATTGTGAGCATATATAGAATATATTCTGGAAATATAAAAGGGATACTACAGATAAACGACACTACTCGTTTAATAAAAGTAGCATCACGTTGTTTTTAACTAACAGTTTAGCTGATGGCGACATCCCAGCAATCGGTCCATTGTAACCGGCCCTTCATCACGTACCCCACAAGGGACCGTCTGTATGGTCTGTGCTGGCGACCAGACGCTAGTAAATTGCGGATTGCAGCCTCAACCTTCATCCCGGGCGAATACGCCAACAAGATCGAGGTACCTTTTCATCCAAGCTCTCAGGGTATAGGCGCCGTCTAGGCTTAACATTACCGTCATTACATGTGCCAAAGATCTTCCACCCCACAGCCAACAAGACGGAAGTGGTTTCGGCACTGGAGATCGATCACCCGTATCCGCCCTCCAAAATTATGTGGTCTCCGGCCTTGCTCGGTGCGCATGTGGAGCTGCTGGCGACGACCGCCGACTTCTTGCGGCTCTGGACGATATCAGACTCGTCCATTGAGCTGCACTCAAGATTTACCGAGGTTCGTTCAGTTACACAGTGTGGGGTAGTGATGGTGCACTACGACTGAATGCGATGCTTCTTTCTGCAGAGAAAAAACATTAATGATGCTTGTGCACCGCTCACCAGCTTCGATTGGAATGAATTGGAGCCCAGTATTATTGGGACTGCCAGTACAGGAAATACGTGCACCATATGGGACATCAATGTACGTCTCAAAGTAAATAAATTCAAGTGCATTAATGCATTTCGACTCTAACAAAGTCACCTTTGTCACAGCAACCAACGTCTCCGAAGCACCAAATTGTTGCTCACGACACTGAAGTGTATGACATCGCATTTTCAAGTAGCGACCCCGAAAATTTCGCTTCGGTGGGTGCTGATGGAACGCTGCGCTTCTTTGATCTAAGGTAACCCGTCATTTTGCACCCAAGTGCTTGCAATAGGGTGACTGATACCGTACAATTTTCTAGGTCCTTGGCCTCAAGTACAATACTATTCCGAACGACGGACGAATCCGCTTTACTCAGGCTAGCTTGGAACAAGCGCGACGATCGATTCATTGCGGTTTTTGCTGCCGACAGCACTAAGATCTCGGTGATCGACATTCGTCGTCCCGTCTACCCAATGGCCGTGCTGGATCACCACACGGAGAGCGTAAATTCCATGTCGTGGTCACCCCATTCAAGATACAATCTATGCAGTGCCGGCGAAGATTGTGCTTCAATTGTGTACGACATTTGCGCAGAGATGACGGGATTAAAAGAACAAATCGTGGGCTCCTGGTACACCTTATTGAAGTCAGACGAGCCCATCAACCAGATTCGATGGTCACCCACGGAACCGAATTCCATCGCCATGTGTGACGAGAAGGCGTTGCACGTCGTTCAACTCTAGTTTTGCCTTCATTTATCGTACGCCACCGCTTTTGACATATCAGTATGAAACAATGTCTTGTTGCTTGTGCGTAACGTCCTGCCCTTTTTGCAGCTCACTGACGACGCCATGTCGTGAAGCTCTTTGCCGAACGACTTACGCTGCTTATTCCTCTTGATTGTTAGGCTAGTCTTCCGTCTCAAACCTTTGCCAGACCATAAATCTCGGTTTCAACTGAGGCTACGATGTTTTTTCGCTCACCACATGGTGGTTGCATGCATCCGAGAACACATGTGTGCTGGGTAAGGGCCATCGTCAGATAAGATACAAATAGCATGGTGCTTTGCATTTAAAATTCAATATTAGCCAAATTAATCAGCAAGGTTGTCGTTCGCATTCCATCTCGGATTCCACAATGTAACTAGTAGCCAGGCACCCTAATTACGCGTATTGCATCGATAATGCCCTGATTACCTCGCGTATATACACAACGAATGGTACCACGAAATGAGAAGCGTTAGCAAGGAACACCTGGGTATGGTTCGGCGAAAGTGCACCCCGACCTTCAGAACGTGGTAGATTTTCTATTAATACAAACATAAAGAGACTTCATTCGCAGCCTTACCAAAGTCCAGATGTGGACCGACACTCTGTTACGTGCAAATACCTGTTCGATTAACTACAGCGGGAGTGGAAGTGAAAGCGTATCGTTTGCTAGCGGTGGACCGTGTGACAACCATGAACGTCTTCTTCATAACGTAAGCGAATTTTTGACTTCATCGTATTTCGGGGTTTTTGACGTGACACGCTATATAATGCTCACAATTGTACCTATGCCCATATATGCAGCGCTGGCAACGCATGCAGTCTTGCTATATACAGGTGATTATGCACGTATGTGAACTGGCCACGTTATCTATGATAAAAACATGCAGGGTGACTCAAGTTGAGGGCACTGTCGGCGAGCTGAAGCAATGTGTGCCCGGTAATTACATTCTACGCAGAGCGATTGTACCAGGTACTCAGCTTTGATCCCCGTGAGGGACCACTTAGGTAGGCTGCAAAGGTCGTAATAAGTGTATAGTCTCATGCATGGCAGCCCCCACCACGTCAAATTGAGTAGTGCTCAGCTACAACGGCATCAACGCAATCCTTATCTGTCCACTGCTTTCGATGAAATAGCCGGTAGGTGGCTTTTAGAGTTACACATAACGACACGACAATATGGTCTACTTTCCCGAGCAGCTTCGACTAGGTACTTCGGTAAAGCATAATCGAACATTATCAAGGCCATCAACCAGGTGAAGAATACTGTTAGTTACAGTGAAAGTCGCGTAAGGCTGCCGTCGGATGTCACGAGTTGTGGCTAAAAAAAGTATGGATCGATTTGATAAAAGGCTGAAACCTACCGAACGAAGCCACTCGATTAAAAAAGAGTACTTAGCTGCGTGGCCCACCAACACAAAGGTGAAACTAGTTGAACTAATTGTTGCCAGCCGTACCAAAATGCCATGCAAGCGATACTAGAGCATTTAAACGAAACGAGTTATGTCACAAGGATAGTGTCCTGGTCGTCATCTGTCCGCTTACTTTGTTGGTGTTAAATCCAGCTCTTCAGTCATGCACATCATTCAGATTTTGCGCTGTAAATTCTGCTGCATATTATGCGAAGAAAATCACTGACGACTTCGATTACATAGGTATACACTATTTTGCATGGGGCTCCACCTTACCCGCAAGCAATTGTACATGACCTCTATAAATGTGATTTGCTAAAAATACAACAGTGTACGACGCTTGTCTTTAACAGCTCCTAAAGACAAATTGCCAATAACCCGCACCCGTTGCAAACAACTCAATGCTAGCAGAGTCGTGCCAGTTCGCAGAAGGTTTCATGTCCATCGCTTTCGTGCTACTTTAGGAAGACAAACGGTGCGTGTTGGCCATCGTAGACGCGGTTCACACCGATTCCGAACGTTATTGTGACAGTATAGTGTGGAAATGTCCTATCGTGCAGGCTCATAACGCTAACCTCAACAAGATATTGTACCCCGTCGCCCAGTACACAGATCGAAACGCAAACGGTTTGAGCTGACGAGTTTACGTAAAGGCTCTCTATCTGTACGGAGCCCATGGTGTGGATTCGTACATTTTACGAAATTTAGCGCCGCATCCATTGTCCTCCTCTCGGCAATAGACCGGCTTAACGGCCTGTTTCGGAATGCTGAGCAAAAAGGAGCAAAACACTATGATTAGGACTCCGGCTAGCGTATGTTGCTTTCCGTGTACCTAAACCATGACGAATCTACAGCATTAGGATAGGGCGGAAGTATCAGGAGGGTGTGTATGACTCTCGACGTGGTGTGCTATAAATCTGCTGCTTTTCGCTTGTGTTTACACACACGACACTATTGTAATAAGAAAGAGCTTTTAGCAGTTAAGGTTTATCTTGGACTCGTTGGTACCACTATTTGCTCGAGCTCGATCGTAGCGATCTTGCTATTCAATTGCCTTGGTCTGAGGCATGACGAACCTGCTTGGAAAACCGATTAGAGAATTTAGTAATGAACTGCGCGAGTTGATATGCGCAGGTCATCGGTATGGTAACTCAAACTAGCAGGCGTGTATCACGAACATTTCCAGCGTTGTTTCGACCATTTATTGCTTGCTCGTGGTTCGACCGCATTCTTGAATGCCTGATTAAAATTACTTCAGCATTGCAACACTTGTATCTCGATAACAGTAACTGCTATAGAAGTCACACGGCCCTTGGATTGATCCGAACGCGTTTGAAGTGACAACTTGCTTACGATGTTTCCAAACAGCCTGTTACCGTGGGTCCGTGTTTCATTTCCATTGGGGGCAATCAAATGTCGCTGTTATATGCAAAAGGTAGCAAATAATAAGTGTTCATGAAAACAACAAATCGTCATCTGCTTCGTATTGCAGTGACAAAGCTCGGTAAGCATCATCAAATTACGCATACATTAGCTTCCCTGCTGGACTACAGGGTAAGAATTTTGTCATTTCAACAACCAGCGCGTCCTCTAGACCTGTCAAGTTGTGCCGGGTACACCATTCTATTAGGCCCAATTCGTTGGCTGCAGCATTGTCGTACAGAACAACACGAGCTCGAATGATTCCTTGCTCGCGGTTCGCTTCACTCTGGATTAGTACAAGAACATCCGATACGCAGGGATGTGCGATGAGCACAGCTTCGATCTCAGTCGGGAAATACGTCGTGCGCTGACCTTCCCATTTGGCCTCAACTTTGGGACGCAGACGTTCCTGTAGCCATACGCAGTCAACTCCATCGTCGTCTTGCGAAATAACACCGAGGTCAGACGTGATATGCGCGCCAGAAAAACCGTGCAGCATGCGTGCCTTTACATACCCTCCGGACTGCCACGGAGTCTCGACCGCGATCTCACCATTGTCATTGGTATAAGCCTGCACACCAGGCCACACGGTGCCGACGTACAGCTGTATCTCGCTGCTTTCCATTTCCTCCACTTCTGTGTTGACCTTTTTACCTCGCAGATGCCAAGCTGCTATATCGCCCGTTTCTGTCGAGCCGTAGTTCTGCATCAGCAGTAGTCCATAGTTGTCTCTCATTTTGCGAAACAATGACTGCGAAAGACGCGCGCCTGCGCAATAAGCAACATCAGCATACAGCAAAGTTGGTGGCATAGTAGCGAGGGCAATGTATATCCCGGGCGTTGCGTACAGCACCGTGAACAGTGCACTGCGCTGAGCAAGCAACGAGTAGAGCCCCACGGGACTGGAGGCAAAGCAAAGTTCCGATTGCGCGTCGAATGGAGACGTAAACAACGCAAAAACAGCATTTATAGAGAACGCGTGGGAAATGGACGTGCCGCAAACAATACGTGCCGGTCCCTGTGGAAAAAGCTGCCGGTGCGTCGCCTCGCCTTGCAACAGCATGTGATTCCACGTGCAAAACACGACTTTCGGCTTGCCCACAGTCCCTGACGTGAGCAAACACACACCTCCGCTCTGTCCAATATCTGCATTCTCAGTGAGCCAAAACGTGGTGCCTGCTTGACCTGTGGCGTCTCCCGCAGCTTGGCAGTTGGCGATGCTCACAGTCACTGTCGCATCGTCCACTGTCAAGACTTTGGAAATACCGGTCTCGGTTATCACGTGATCCAGTAGCGTCACGCGACTTGCACTCAGTAAGACACAGACGCATTGCAGGTGCATAGCCGCCAACACACAGGCGACGCTCGTGCGGTTGTTATCCAGCACTAAGACAAGGGCATCTCCGCGCTTGACGTCGGCATTCTGCAGCAGTCGCAGACCCAGAGGCAGCAGAAACATACGCAGGCCACCAGAAATCACTTGCACATGATTGTCTATAGCCTGGGTGAGCGCTGGGGAAGTCGGACGGCCGTCAGCGTCGACCAAGGCCAGTTCGCCATGCTTTACTCCAAGGTACGTCATTGAGAGACAGCCTTTTGTGCTCGCTAACTGTTTTGGTGGCGACTGCTCGCCAAGTGTGATCTAGATAATAGATGCAGTTCAAAAGTTTCACGCAGAAAATGCCTAAGTTAATGGTGACAAAGCAGTCTCAAGAGAGCGACGAGACGGAGAGTGAGAGCGAAGTGCAGCGCGAGGAGAGTGACTCCTGTGCTTCGGAGAGTGCGAGTAGTAGCGATGATTCGGCACACAATCGTTACAGCAGTACTATCCCTCCTGAAATTAGCAGCAGCGAGCAGGATGAAGAAGAGTTACGCAGCGAGAAATCAAGCCCAGCGACGATTGTGAAGGAGACAAGATGTTATGATGCTGTGAAATGTGAGGAGCAATGTGAGGCGCACTCAACGAAGAAATTGAGGAGAGTTGAGCGTTCGAAGCGGACGGATTCGTCCGATAGTTGCCTTGGCAAGGATCGCGAGGCGAAAGGACCGGTACCACGGGGTGTGAGAGGCTTGTTGAAGGAAGAAACAGGGGGCAACGAGTTCGTTGACGGTGACTGGCAGACGCAACTGTCGCGAGATGCGAATGCGCGAGATACTGCGGTCACGATAAAAACTGATAAATTTGTCGACGAGAGTGACACAGACAGTGACACGGAGTGGCGTGACAATGAATGGGAGCATCGCGTGTCAACAGAGGATGAAGAGGAGAAGATGATTTCACTTGGTGACGTCAACCAAGCAAAGTTTGTGCTGCGAAATATCACATCACGCATTCCCCTCGTTGAGGAAACAGCGATCCGTCGAAGTGTTAAACTGTCGGGACCGCCGCTTGAGTTTGCTACGACTCATTCCGATGAGCATGCGCGGTAAGTTGCAACTTCTGTTTGATGGATGTGCAATATTCCATCGTTATCATGTTTGATACTCGTAGGAAATTTCGGTGGCCTCAGCATACGCGGAACCTTCGCAATACCAAGTATGACTGCATGTTGTTGATATATGGCACTGTGAGCAAGACATTTACGTATATATGTCAGCTTTGTGCAGGATCCAATCGAAATTTTAGAGGATTTTGAGCTACTAACAGGAGCCAGACAGCCAAGTACGCATCCCACAACTTCACACCAGCTAAGGCCAAATGGAGAAGCTGTACCTTTGGAGAGCGCTTTTGCTCGTATACCACGTCCTATGGTAGCACTTGCAGCTGAAGCGCTGTGCCGGTCATCGCAAAAGCGGAAGCGGATTAACTCTGCGAACGAGGGAGGGGCTAGTTTATTGCCTCCAGCGTCTACCTTACTGGGTTTCGCTCGAATTGGGGGACGCTTCAGCGACCACTTTGTCGGATCGTTAATCCGCTCAAACGGGAAAGCGCTCCACGGCACTGACGACGAGCTTGTTTGTAGTCTTGACAAACGCTGCTGGTATATGTACTCGTTGAAGGTTAGAACATTTTCAGATTTGCTAATGCTGCAACTTGGTGCTTCCAGGTCTTCACTTCCGACGAAGAAAAAGCCTGTTGCAAACTGGAGGTTTATCTTGGAGCATGTACAGAAAACCATCGGTAGACGTGAGGGTTTTTATGACGCCGTCTGCCCGGCCATTGCGCCAGAGTAAGTGGCAAGTCGCTTGTTCTACACATGATTGCAATTCATTTATCAGTTATAATCGGCCCATTGATTTGTGCTTGTAGAACAATGGATCGTATCGCGGATCGCCTAATGATATTGTATGGATGCACAATGCAGCACGAAGATGATGATATTTTCGAGAGAGCAACACGGAGAACATGAGATGGATGTACAACAAAAGCCACTATTGAGGATTTAACAGGCCGATACAACAAACAGCCTGTATAGCTTGTATCAGCAACATCAGCTCCCAGACATTGACGCGAAGCGTGGTGATACAAATGAGTAGAGAGGCGTTTGAACTGGCGTACATGCGATAACTCGCAGCGCCATCTAATGTGGTATGCAAAGATTGGATCGACCTAATATGTCATGCTCGCTGAAGCTGATGCGAACGATTACAAGTTATCGCGCACGCTGTGTTGGAACGCAAAATGGCTGGATAAACAGTGGCAGTGAATGGGACAGAAAGCACAGTATTACGTGTTTGTGTTGTGCGCATCACGTTTCACTACGGTCGAGTCTACGGAAATCTCATACTTGCCTTGCAGATGAAGCACAAGCTTCGCGAGCAGACGATAGAGATGGCACCCCAGATCGATCCAGACGACTCACATATCGCTGCTCAAGTGAGCGTATGCGTTCCAGTACCAGCTGGCTGTGCGTTGCGGATACTGTCTACGAATTGCCGACACTGCTGGGGGTGCCCGGAAAATACACTGTTTATTGCATTAATTAGAAATAAAAACAGCATCGATAGAGCGTATTTGTCGAGGCTTCTGTTATCACTCGGCTTTGTTACGTCTCTCAAAACCGTAGCCACAAGAATACCGCACAAGACAACCAGGACAAAAAAGCTCAAAGCCTCTTTAATGGATGATTTTCTGCAGGCCATATTCCTCGCATGTCAATCGGTAACATCCAGTCATTCATATGTGACATCAGAGTACTTATGCCGCTATATCAGGTTGTTGTCCGCATTGGGCTCTCGATCATGGAGAGCAAGCTATTTGCTTAAGTAAAGCGCTCGACTTCGAGCAGGCATGAGCTTCGTAAAAGCCTAATGTTCTGGCGCGGTAGGCTGCGCTCTGGCTCAGTGCGCACCGTGCAGGTCGCATGTGGGGTGGCTGCGACGCTCTAACCCGACGAAAACGTAAAGGCGGGGATAGCGAGGAGTGACGAACAAATCGATTGTATTCAGGTGCGGATCACATGCATGTGGCGCTGAATCGCTTTTGGGAGGTAAGAATTGACCCGCTCGAATCCCCATCTCGACAAGTAAGTCTGTTTCTGAGAGCTTAGTGTAATGCCCATGCTAGTTGTTTCATTGTTTCTTCGACGCGTCTCTCGAGAACGACATATTTTATCTGGCTACTGACAAGACAAGCGCAAGCTTCCGACATTGATTTACAGTTACCTTGATGGGGCTCTGATTCTGGTTGACGCGATCTAGATCTTTGTAGGCGACTACATTTACAGTCCTTCCTCTGATAACGTGTCCCCCAATAACGTATAACCTTCACTAACTTATAGTATTGGACGTCAACCGCACTTATACGTCGTTCTATGGTTGCTAACTTAAGAAAGGGTAGAAATTCTGGAGCTCTCCCTTTGATATATGTAAATCCAGTTCGGAGAAACGAATCAGGTTTCAAAACACTACTAGTTTACAACAGCAGTCACTGATGAATGAGTATAATGCTATTAATCACTGTATTAACCCAGTATACTTGGACAACGCGATCAGTTTTTGCTTATGAGCGTCCTGCATTTGCTTATGTGATCATATTCACCTTTAATCGATTTTAACCAATCACGTGCGTGCGCCCCAATAGTGTCCTAGCCAAAGAGTGACTTCGGACACGCCTATATAATTATGAGGGGGGATAGGCTAGATCGCACTTAATACGTGCGAGGTACATCTAGTGTAATTTACAGACAAAAGCACACACACAGATAAATAAGATTTAAAAAGTTCGGCATTCACCTTGCGCACAGTCACGAATAGCTTCACCTTTCGAGCTCGAAATAAGTTTAAGCGCACTGTATTGACAGCGTCTTATCGGAGCGCGCGTCTGATCTACTGCATTTTAGCCAATAGTAAATTATATATCTATTTAATTAATCAAAAAGAAATTAGTCCTATATCTTGCAACCTAGCTGTAACATGCGGGCCAGTCATGTGGTCGGAGGACGCGAAACCATGTCAGTGCCATACAACAGTAAGTGTTCATTCATCGATGAGGTAGTCTTGGGGCGCCTACCCAAACCCCGCTGCACGTGAGAGAAGACGGTAAATCCGCTTCCTCGCAGGTGCCTGAAGGTGTGCTTAGAGGTAGTTCGTGGCAGCTTTAAGCGATCGATTACACTTGGTAGCACTAGTAGTCCATCCCACGACCCGTCTCTCTGTGAGCGTGTCCGTGAGGATGAGCCTCAATGCTGATTGGGCTCAATTTTCCATCTCTCCCAGCATCAGAGGGGGGGCGGCTAAGCATTTGAAACAGGGACTTGGAGACCAAATCCTACATAATTTATAAAGTTTTCTACCAGAGCCACATGTCTCTCGACGGGAAAGTTAGAAAAGTTCGTTCTCGGACAGCATATGTTCGCGTCTGAGGCAAAAAAATCCATGCAGTATCGAAGTCCATTAAAAAGAATTAAGATGAGATTGTGCGCGAGCTGGCTTGGAACTAGGCGTCAATAGAACTGTTGAGACGCTCTAGGCCCGGTCTATTCAGCCGAGGCCTATTAGGATGGAACCATATAAATTAGATGGCACTGCCACTAGCTCCATTGTACACTTGCTTCTAGCCGTGGGGCGATGTGGTGTGGCGCAGATTATTAAGGAAGATACTAAATTGGTATCGTACGCTATGTCCCATTTGCGGGATAAGGCCTCAGAACTGGCTTACTCAGCGCTTATGACATACAGTAAAGCGTTTCCATCATGGGCGATCTTTTAAACAAAAATCGCGCTATGTATCAGCCGACGAAGAAAGAAGTGCTGCTTCAGGCGCGCTTCCTCACATCTCAACAAGCGCAGCAATCAATACGAGACTATGTGCAGGAGGTGCGCTCGTTGTCGGCTTCTAATAGTGTAATTCCGATACCAAAGTGTGGTAAAGCTGATCACGATTGTATGGAGCAGATCGCTGGGTCGAGTGGTCCCAAAGTACGACGGATCGCTGAGGAGGATTGATTGTCTGTTGGGCTGCGTGATACCAAGATCGAATATTACGATACCAAGATTGGGAATACACAAGGGTGATCAAGATTGGAAATACGATCGGCGATCAAGTGTGTTAGCGATATGGAATGGAGGTCGACGATCGGTAGCGATTGCGATCTGGAAGAATTATCGACTATCGGAATGTGATTGTGATATGGAATGGTGATTGGCTATCAGTGGAGATCACGATCGGGAATGGCGATCGACGATCGGTGGAGATCGCGATCAAGCCTACCGATCTTGATCTGGCCGGCGATCACCAAACCAGTGTAAGCTCTTTTTTTATGTAGACTACATAATTGGTGTGGTTACATAGAAGGGAGCGCGATCTGGGATCGCAAACATCAGATACCACGATCATGAACCGCGATCAGGGATCACGATCTGGGATCACGGTCAGGGACCATGATCAGGGACCGTGATCAGGGGACCGCGACCAGGGATCACGATTGCGTACCGCGATCTGGCGTGGGCCACGTTATATGAAAAGATAGCAAAACCGTTCGGCACGGAGACGACACATGGCGGTCTATCCTGACATACGGGGTAAGCTTATTCATAGTTTTAGTCTTTGCTTGGTTAACATTAAAGAGAGTTCAATTTGCTTCTAAACAGATATGTGTCATTCTTCTTCGGGCAGAATATTTGGCCTCCCGACGTCAGAGAACTTCGACACTACTAACTGGAAGATCAATCCTGGAGCTTTTAGGTCAGGAGTGCAAGGACTATCAACAACCCTCAACTGCGATCGGATGCAGGCAACCTTACTGGTTGAAGTACAAGATGGTGAGACGGCTCAAGTGGTCAGAAGGCTCGCGACTCAAGTACCCCATTTTTGGCACAAGGCTATCAGGGCTGATCGCGGCAACTCTGGGAGAGCGCCAACAAGAACACACGATCGGGTGAGGAATTTCCACCCGATCGACACCAATATCAAAAACGGTCAAGTTCAGCATCGATTCAAGTCCACCTAGAAGAGTGCAGCCTGACCTACCAGCGGGCACACAAGGTGAGGAGGGAACAAGTGCAAGCGGAATCGGAGTACCCCTTCCGTTAGTCGGTTGCCTGGGCTTCAGTGGAAAGTTGGGATCGCCTCAAAAAATACCCCACTCCACCACAAAAGCACGTTATGGTGCCTACGTTCCTAAATGGACTACAGCATGGCCCAGTGCGACGAGCTCTTATCAGAAAGGTGCCATCGACAATGGAAGAAGCGACTAAGATTTCTTTAGTCGAAGAGCAATCAACAATGCCTCAGTAACGCCTTGGAAAAAGCCGGCATCCAAAAGGTCTGCATCCAATTTAATGGAGTCGGGCAAAGCAGATGTCGTATGCTACAACTACGGCAAGCGCAGATATATGATGGCTGGATGCTATGCAAAAGTGGGCTCTAGTACAGAAGCTTCTAGCAGGCAACTCTTCAGAAGTGATGCAAAGAACCAGCGTGCAATGCCCTCAGATTTTACATCGAAAAAGCATGGGTGGGGAAATGCAGTAGCGCAGTAAGTGCAGGGTGCTCTACTGACGCGGACTCTGAGCTAACCCCACATTCAGAGTTGTTGACCAGATAAGATACATGTTCCTGACGTACCAAACAAATGGTTTTCAAGCATTCCGGTTTAAAGCACTAAAGTGCAAGGCTATGACCAAATGATGACCTTTCTCATTGACTCGGGTGCATCCCAAAAATCTGCAAATCTCGCGGCTCTAAAAAGAGTCCAACGAGTTTTGGCAATTTGCCAGTATGGTATACGTGAAAAGGCGCGTGTAATGTTAGCAAACTGGCTCTGGTAAAATCAGAGGGAGTTAAAGGTAAACCCGCCTCCAGTGTCAGTGACTCTTGTATAAGTAAGAGTTCACAGTGCTAGGTATAAAGAGTCCATATGACCTCATCCTAGGCATGCCTTGATTTATAAAACACCAAACTTATATAGAATGATGAACACACACAGTCGCTAGCTCAACGCAAGTCTCCGGAATGGATGTGCTCTTGCAAGAGGCTAACGTAACTGATGCTGTGTCCAAAACAGTCAAGAGTGCATTTGCATTCATTCACGTATCATCAAGGACTAACCAGATCGATGAATCTATTGAAGTCAATAGCGAGTTGACATTAAGTCAAGTGTCGCAGAAACTGTCACAGAGCTAAGAGCCTGTTGCGGGTTGTACGGGATACGTTAGCTACAACAGCAACGACGCATAATACGGGTCAAGCAATGTCGCGGTGCGGCGCGTGACACTCTCCACGAGTCACAGTTACGGGGGCCGCAATAATGCCAGCTTGATGTTTGACGTCGAAACGCCGTCGGCTTCCTCCGCGGCCAAAGACTTGGTTGGCCAGAAACCTTTGCGACTCCTCCTGTCCACAGTCATTTTGAGAAAGGAAAAAGGTGCGGTCACGCTCATCATGTAGCCCTTTAATATCTTCCATCCGTCGTCTGTAGTGCTTCGATCTCTTCATCTTGTCGGCAGTTGAATGAGAAGAAGGTCATGTGTTGGTGTCCCTTGTGGCGCTAATTGTAAAGATCATCAAATACACGTCGAAAAAGTATAACTTTTTATCAGTCTCGTACAAGAGGACAAAACTAAGAAGGAGACGTTCGAGGCTGTCGAATGCAAGCTGCTGGAAGCATCCTCGACGGAGTTGCTCCATCATGTCTTGGGAACTTTAGAGAAGATTGTTTATCTCTCGGAGATGACGTGGGGTCTGTTCCTGTCCTGCAATGAGTCTCCTCTATTATATAAGTAGCGATAACAAATACATATTCACTTAAGTAGGTAAGATCTACACTTGGATATCGAGTGCAGCGTGTCATACCTGAATTAGCCGATATTGGGGTGCCAGACCCAATATTGACCAATCAGGTATCGACGTATAAATGAGTGGCTCCCGTGATTATGGACCACTCTCGTACAAAGAACAAAAAGAGTTAGAAATAAATACAGAGTTCTATTTACCTTATATTACAGAGTGCTTCCAAATACTTTATAATGTCAGGCAGTAACGGGAACTATAGTCCCGTTACATGTCCGAACAGAAAGGAAAAATGTCCACGAGATAGTCGCACCAGTTCCAAATTAGAACCTGGTGGACTGTTGATCTTCTTCCACAATGAACGAGAGCGTCGTGGAGACCGAATCGACAAAATTATACGCTTCTAAAGGCTGAGACACCCTGAAAAGCAGTCTATTTTACACAGTTCTGAGGTAGCACAACGGGATGTTTCTAGCAGAAGTGCCGAAACACCTACCCGCCGATAGGGGTACCAGGTACGAGATTAACTTGGAACCTGGAACCAAGTATTTTGTGACCAAACAGTGACCATTTCCGAAGGAACATGTTGAATCCATCAACCATTTCTTCAAAACGAGTGCCAAGGCTGAACATGTACGTGAGAGCAGGTCGCCTTACTGTATTCCGAACTTTGTGTGCGTAAGGCAACAGGTGGTTGCTGCGTAGTTTATGCTTACAATAAGTTGACTTGGCCACCGTCCCTACGAAAACAACGATGCCACGGATATATGTATTATTGAACTCAATGAGGAAATCAACAATCTTTTCCGCATTGTATCTGAAGAATGGTTACAATCAAGCACTAGTGAATAATACCGATGTAGCCAAGATGGCAGTTAGCCCCTTAGCGGTATGCTTTGGAAGTGGCTAGTAATGCCGCAAGGGCTGAAAATTGCACCAGCGACATTCAACCGGGTGGTTGCTCATGTGATGCGTCCACAACGTGCAACGCGCCTTATTACTTTGAAATTATGTTCTTTCATAAGAAGCACAAGGATGATTTGAGTGAGATTGATTTGCACAAGCGCCCTTTAAATATTGTGTTGCAGACTCTAGGAGACACCTAAATGCACTTCATCGAGCAAAAGGGCTTAGTAGAGATTCCAGAGATACATTTGCTGGGCTTCATCGTGGAAAAACACGGAGTCGGTATAGACCCTGAAAAGGTTAAAACTAAGAAATGGCCAATCTCACGACATGTGTAAGATACGTCAATTCCTTAAGCTTCTTCTCTTCCTAATCACTTGCATACATACAGCAAGAATTAAATATAGCGAACCAAACCAATGTCTGACCTCGTTATAAAAATTGCAGAGTGGATTTGGTCTAAGGCTCAAGTAGGTTTTTTACATCAGTAAAGCAATCACTTGTAGAGGCTACGGTCTAGGCTTTTCCAGACGCGGATACACACTTAAGCGTTGTCTGCAATGCGAGTAATTTCGCTATCGGCAGTGCACTTATGCAAAAAGATGACGACGACATTGACCGTATCATCTCGTATCAGTTCCGGATGTGTGATGTTTCGTGTGCAAACATTTAGATCCGAACCTTAAATTCGTTAGACGGATCACGTATCACTGCAGACCGCGATGAAATCACCGCACATATCGCCTGAGATGACGAGGTGGCTCAAATTCTTCTTAAAATTTAATTCTCGGGTTGCATACAATCCGGGGAAGTCTCATATATTCGATGAAGCGTAATCGCGCCGACCAGACTTCGAGGAACGACACCTTGAAGACGTTTCACGTGCTAAAACACGAATTGAGACGTCTACACTGGCTGTCCCACGGGTTGACTATGAGACAAATACTCTGGCCTCTGATATAAAGGAGAGCTACATACAAGACGAACATTGTCGTCTGCTTTAGATCACTTCAGTGGACGAAAAGCTAACCTTCCTTCTCACCTCAAGGCGACGCTTAACCACTTTAGTTATAGTGATGGCCTGTTATGCATCAACTATCACCTTGTGATCCATTGAGAATATATGTCCCCCATGATACAGATCTCAAACAGAAGATTATCTACGAGCTCCATGATGCACTATCGAGTAGTCATCTGAACTTTGATAAATACTCTTCTGAGTGTCAGATGAATTGTAATGACAGCAATCGCTCTAGTGACCCCGCCGGTGCCGAAGTGGTCACGAATCAGAAGAGAATCAAGTTGGAGTCACAACACAAGTTTTCTGTGCTGAAACGAAAAAAAAGATGCGAGGAAAAAAAAGATGCGCCGTCATTAGCAGCAACGACCCATGACCGTCTTCTTGGTGGAGTCCTTGGCGAGGTGGATGCTTAAAGAGTTAGAGAAGCTTCCACGCTTTATGGATAAGTGATTATCCATGACACGTACGTTTGTGACGCTATGACAAGCATACAGGACAAGCAAAAACAACATGCAGACCAATTTAGTCATAGAAATCATGAACGCTTCAGTGTAGAAGACAAAGTACGATTAAGTACTAGCACTCTACCTAAACACGCAGTTTTGGTACTACATAATAATAATACTAAACTATTGCTGCGATTTATCGTACCTTTTAATGTGGTTAAGGAAGTCAGGGACCTAAATTATAGCCTCATTCTCCACCATACATAAGTATGCAGCACTTATTTTACGTAGGACGTCTGAAGCAATACGTAGATCCACAAGAGATCACCTATCTGCGTGGGTCTAACGTAAACATGCGTGTTGTTCACCATAGAACGATAGAAACGCGGAGGAAAAGGTCGAGGGAACGCCCCCAGCAGACCATCGACCCCCTCCCGTCCTCAAACTTCGTCCGAAGGGACTGCGCATCGAACGCGCCATCCTTATCGACAAAATCTCTAGAAAGATGTGGCAAAGTCTATCTTACAAAATTGCTGATGTGAGCCTGGATCTTCCACTTGCTAAGACATGCTGAATTACGGAGAGGGTACTCCGATCCGTGCCTTGTTGCATAGCCTTGTGATCACCTTGTGTACCCGTCGGTTGGGCTGCTTTGAGCTCGTCTTCACGGCCTGAGGGGATGTCTATCTCGTTTGGAGTTCGGGATCGAGGTTGATTACTGTGAGGAAGGCTTTATACAACAATCGGGTTATTCTTGTGTCGATCTCACTTGAGATCGCTCCGATCTGATTTGGAATCTCTTAATTTTGTCGCAGACGCTTGATGTCACTTGATCTTAGCTCTTGATTCCTTGTATGCTTGATCTCACCTATGAATTGATTCGACATCTTCATATCTATTTGTACCAGATCGGTAGGTGACAGGTCGCCCTGTCGATCTTGCCCACCTATTCATTTACCTTTTTTGCTGGGTCCGATAGCAGTTCTCTTGTCTTGAGAGCTTGCGCGATCCGGGCCAAACAATCCGGGATCGGTCTTTTGTGATTTGCAACACATGTTCCTTCAGTCGTTGGGAAGCCAAATATATCTTGCCCGGAGAAGGGGACGCGTGTTTTGCGTAGAAGGAGTTAAATCCAAGTGTGTATACTACCAACCAATAATAGCGAAAAACTGTCACTATACCTTTTTTAACCTACAGAATAAGATTCAAACTGATATCATCTTCAGCCAGGTAGCCCTTTTGAACACATGTCGAAATCCCGTGGTCTATACTCTAAATAAAGACACTTCTTTCCCCATTTTGTCACCATTCTCCAAATATCGAGAATATATTAATATCGGTATAGTATCCCGATATCGAGAACATATCTTAATATCGAATAATTTGTCCAAATATCGAGAATATATCCAAATATCGGGAATACACGTCCCAGGCGTTCCTGAGGAATCATCCGATGATAAATCAAATACATCACCCTCAAAATGACAACTGCCAATCCCGCATCCGTCCAAGCGCATGTCTAAAGTCTTACAGATCATTCTGCTTTATCCAGACCACTTCTGTCGTTTACGATAGTGGAAAACTTCCCAGGGGGTCGTGGTTAGCAGCTTATACATTGTTTGATGATTTGTTGACACATTTATTCATTACAAGTCACCACTTGGCACGCCTAACCAGTTCTTGTAAATCCATTTTTAAATTTTTGTCTTACTTGCATCGCGCTCAAAACTATACACCATCTTGGTACCAGCCATAGATCTGGACTAGATCATTTCGTCTTCCATCGAAAAATTTCATCGACCGAACTCCAAAGACAAGTATTCATGCTGTATCAGAAAAATTACCCTACGCATCCACCATTTCTATTAAATTTGGGCGAGACGGTGCTGTGGCAGCAATTCCAAAAGATAACATCATATACAAATGTGTGCTGTGACGTTGCCTTGGATGCTGTCTGCTGACGCTTCTAATCCGAAACCACTCATAAAGTTTGTCTGTACCGTTACAGGAGTATATAAATCATCTTAAGTCTGCCTCATCATGTATTTTTATATCGCCGCGGGGAATCATGGTCGATCCGGTTCTCAGATCGACAGCCATCTTCCTTCGGAACATCATCCATATCTACATCCCCCGGACATAGTATACCTTCAAAATCAACAATCTTTTCCGCATTGTATCTGAAGAATGGTTACAATCAAGCACTAGTGAATAATCTTCTAGATCGACCTCGAATTTTTCCTTAGCAGTAGCTAGTGTCGTTCCTCTGGAAATCTCTCATAACCGTCTTGACCTGTCCCAGATTACTCCATACGAATCAACTTAAAGTGTATTGACCGGTACCAGATCACTTTATCCTATTTAAGCGTAACTGTCTGGACCTGTCCCAGACTACTCCATCCAAATCGACCATGACTGCCTTGACTGTCCCAGAGTACCTCCCTCGAATCGTTCTTGTCATCATCTTTCACATTCTGTCCGATCTCTTAGCAACGTCTTTCTTTCGATTAGTAACATTTTATCTTCAACGAGATATGAGGACGTAGACATATTGGACTTTTTACTCCGATCTGTCCTGTCGCACATTCCATAAATTTCCACTGAGATCTGGACCGCATCCTGCTTTGAGAAGGCCCCGATTAAATGGCCCGCGATCCACATCCCAGTTTTGTTTTGGACTTTACCACAAGTTCAACCGGAGCTTTAACCGGTCTTGCTATTGATGTACCTTCATACGGATGTCGTGCAAAGTCGAGGTCAGTTGCAAAACTGAAATTTTGAATGCCACGATGCGCTTATTGACATCAACGTCATGTGCTTGTGTCTGGTTAATTCACATTTGATCGGCAATAGACGAGTATAGCCAATGTATGTATCGGGCACCACAGGCACTATTGGACGCTGAAGGGGACCAAGTTTTCCTTGTAGGAAGGTGAACTGCTCATTGGGGAAAAAGGCAGAAACTTCAAATCCTTGTTCAATGGAAAGAGTACCCGCAGAGCTTTGAATCTTGGGAGCCGGTCGAAGCGTTTAGTGTCGACGTTCCTGAGCTGGTTGCTACTTCCTAGCAGGCACACGAGCAGCACCCGCTTCGCTAGCTTCCAATGACTATTGGAAGACATGTAGCGTGGAAAATGAGAGGATACATTACCACCCACTGGCTTACGAGCACGATCCAGCACGAAGAATATTCGCTGCGACCGCTGCCTCGACGCATCAGGGTGTGGCTTGATACATTGGAGGAATGCTGCTTCGTATTGATCGGGTTTTCGTTAAAACAACTCGAAATGAATCGGGAAATTCTAAGCCTTTTTCCTTCTTCCTCACACGTACGGAAGAGCCATTAAAGTTATGTACGTCAATAGTTGCACGCACTAAAAGCGGTGCGACAAACCCATCCGCCACCGGTCATTCGGCTGGAGTAGGCATCGATGGGATACTACAAGATGCAAATCTGCCTTCAAATTGGCGCGCTTGCGACACAGACGGATGGATTCCAGTGTCCTCTCAGGAGCTTTTTTTATTTTTTTTCAGTTGGCATCATTAAATAAAATAACTACACCTGAGCACCGTTAAGCTTCTCTTGGATTTTGATGGTTCATCAAATATGGACTCCTTATCGTAAATGTTTGACACTCGAAAGAGATGTTTCCACTCAAAGAGGCGGCTGATCCTTCAAGTATATAGCACTATTTTGGTGATATTTAAGCTAATAGTAGCCGACGCCACATGAACAACCTTGTTGATAGTGGACTTTGAAGAAGTTACCTCAACACTACATGAGTTTTTTTGCAGGAGCGCTTTGTGTATTGGTGACAGGGTCAACAGATCCACCCCCCTGCCACACACTCTCACTATAATCATCATATATTGATGACGGCAAGGGAGTAGACTCATTATAGTCTAAAATGAGTTCACTGTCATTATCCGTATTATATGCATGAGG
Organism: Hyaloperonospora arabidopsidis Emoy2; assembly: GCA_000173235.2. Taxonomy (NCBI): domain Eukaryota; phylum Oomycota; class Peronosporomycetes; order Peronosporales; family Peronosporaceae; genus Hyaloperonospora; species Hyaloperonospora arabidopsidis. Next base: position 81,334 of record JH598062.1, read on the forward strand.
TGAACCAGCATGACCTGTTGACGACGCAACCGCTAACTAGCAGTCGGCGTCGTAAAAATAGCATCTTGTGTCATCGTCGTTTTATCGCGACGCACACGCTTATTGCTAGAAGATGAGGGCATCTTTTCAGGCGAAACGCCATTCTTCCCACGTTTAGAAGGAATGAGAATGGATTGAGGCGTCACGCTAAGCAAGTGCACTCGCAGGAAGTTCAGACAGGCAAGCACAGATAAAAACTGGTACATCATTGAAGACTCAATGTCCATTACTTCTTTTCTCGATGTAATTTAAACAAAACGTGAACAATTGATTTTAAATGAGAGGTATAACGGGATAGAACTTGACACGCGCCTTGCCGTGCAAAGACACGGAAAAACCTGAGAAAGGTCCTAATTTTGGTGTGCACTTAGACCTATTATGTGGTTGAGGTACAGAAACAGCGAACCTACCAAATAGTGTGTTTCGTACACACGATGCCATCACTGTTTGACGTCATCAAACCACTTATATTAAGCTCAAGGGATCTGTAGATACCGCGTCTTATCCGACCGCGCGTCTAATATCTTATCTTTTATCCAATCGCCATTGGATTTAGATTTTCTTGATTAAATAAAACAGTCTTATATGTTCAACCTAACTGTTTAGAGTGTACCGGAGAACGGGAAACCTCGTCCGATCCATACCAAGCAATAAGCATTCATATATAGGAGAGTCAGTCGTAAGACACCCGAACCTCGTTACACGCGAAAGAAGACGGTAGAATCGCTTTCTCGAAGGTTCCTGAATGTGTGCATAGAGGTAGTGCGTGGCGCCTTTAAGCGTCCGCCTACATGCGAACCGGAATGAGTCACGTGCAGTGCCAACTCTGTTTCTATAATGTGGATCGAATTCAATAATACCATTACGCATGGCTCCAGACATTGAGCCGGAGATTCTCACAGATACGACAGAAGATCAAAAACAACAGCACGTGCTACGCGAAGAACTGTATTGCGTCGGCCAAAGACGATTAGGAAATAGCAGGATCTATCTGGAAATGTATTCGATCCGAAAAGAATCTAGAAATTTTATATTCAAGTAGCCGGTGTTGTGATGATCATAAAAATTTGGATGTAGAGACATTTCGCTCCCCTCCCCAATGGGGGGGGGGGCCAGCGTGCCAAATCGGGTGGTACCATCCAAGTCTACCACACTAACGAAATTCTCCTTTTGGCGAATGGCTTTGGTATTTCGGCGTGGGCCAGTGGGAATTTGACCCATATCCACAAGAAATTTAATGGGAAAAATGCCATGGAATGAACAGGTCCACCGGAAAAATATAATCCTGGTCTCCTTCTTTACGCCGGCGCAGGGCGGAAGGAGTCAGCCTTATTGCTTTATAAGTGACAATAAAATAAACGAACAAAGATGAGGCAAAAATGGCTCAGGCCGCTGCATCTTAAAAAATACCACATAATTGTTGCTTGCTCGTAATCAATGTGGACCTCATCTTCGATGGGGA